>WEIS01044597.1:0-21940 GCA_013389965.1 Todus mexicanus
AAAAATTTACAGAAAGAGTAGTTTTATCTTACCTTACCTGGGAAAAGAACAGAGTAAGTAATCTTCTAATTAAAACACAATCGCCTTCTCACCTTGAATTTGAGTCACAGTTTTCTAGTAATAAAAGGCTTATTGTTTACAGCAGTAAAACCCAATACTTTGGCCAGAAACTTTTGAATGACCATGTTTTCAGGGGATCGCTGAACAGTAGCGACAAATCTGAGTTTAAAGTTTGAGAGCCAACAGATAGGACTTTCACTGAAATCAGCAGGGAAGTATTCAGTTACATCCAAACTGATGTGGCCCATGATCTTACAGCTAACTTGGGGGGTCAGTAAAAGCAAGTGTGAGAAATACGAGGTGAGCATGGCAAGGTCAGCACATTATTAGTGTGTGTGATAGTGTAGGCATAAGTTGTTTCATATGCTTTGGACTTTGGAAAGTTAAAACTGAGGTTGCAGTTTATCAATTGCACCTTGTTCTAACCACAGACATGCAGATTTCGGCCAGCCAGTTATATGAATGACCTGAACCAGTACACTGTTCCCTCAGTGTGCATACAGTACATAGCTTCTCGGTTTCCAACGCACTTGTCCATCTGTTACGATAGCTATCGGTGCCTGCTCAGAATAAGCTTGGACTATTTGACTAGAGCACAGAGGCCAGGAAAAAAAATAGGTTATGATGGACAGCCTGAAAAATATTGCAAGTGTAAAGTACTCTACAAGAAGTCTCTCTTCTGGGCCATCTTGGCATTGGCACAACCTATTTACGCACCTGCTGACACGTAAGTGCCAAGATATGAATAGCTGAACAGCAGGGAAAATGGAAGCAAAGTATCCTCTTCTCTCTAGGCTTCCTAGAAATCATGTATTATCACAGTGGGTGTCTGAAAACCTGCTAAGACCAACTGGGACACAAAAACATATTCTCAGGCACATGAAGACCAAGACTGATAATGCTTTTTCCAAGGAAGACTTGGAGCAAGAAAAATCACGGAGGATTAAGTTGAACTTTATTATGCCGCATACAACAAAGCTGGTGTATTTTGATCTGCGATTTTTGTGTGGATCAGAGTAGAACAATAGACTTCACCAGGGAGGTGAAGATAAGAAAAGAGGGGACATGCCATCTGTCCCTTAACCAAAGTCAGCCAATGGATAGAATGGGATCAGCCTAGCTGGTTCCTACCATCTGGAGCTACAGACGGCAAACGCTGCTTAGCAAAGCACTATCAGAAGGTAGACATAAGGTAAAGGAAGTGCGTAAAACCCAAGGTGTTATAGAACTAACCTGTCTTGGAGGACACCCTGACAGGAGACTAACACGACAGCCTGGGGAAGATCCCTTCCAGTGTCTAAATGGCTCACCTTATCTTTCCTTACAAGTAGTTCATTTGGATAAAATGAACTATAAAAATGAACTATTTGGGTTAAAAAAAATATCATGACGATTTGCTACTGAGCTACCTTGGCTGCTTCTGTATTTGTTTACTTTGACTAATGAGCAGCTGTTGATCTGGTATTTTTAAACCACTTCTGCTATGCTTACACTTTAGTACTGGTAGACTTTTGTTTGGGCTGGGCTCTGCCAAGATCACACATGGTCATGCAGCGTCAGACCATGATACAATTGATCAGCTTCTTTACGTGGCCTATTTTCCTTGAATTTTTGTCCTCCATCTCTGAAGCTTCAGAGGATATGAGAAGTACATGTGGCACTGCCAAAGGAAAAATTTCAAAGGACAAGTTGGGAAATAGTTGGTGATTCAAAAGGGAAAACAAGTGGCTTTATCAAAACACCACAAATGGAAGCAAACTAAGAGAGGAAAGCCAGGGAAAAAAACTGCATAATTTGCTGTTTTACATGAGCCCAACCGAGAAATGTTATGCATACGACGCATGAACCCAGTGGAGTTTTATTTTCCTCCACTATGTGTTTTTGTTTGTGGCTGGGCTGCACAGTTCAGTTCACTCATTTCCTGGATGTCTTCACAGCAAAGGAAAAAAAACCCAACCCTTTGACCTTGACAAAATTTCTTCCAAGTACAGCTAAAGGTAAGCTTTCTGGCTATTTCCCAAGACATCTGTGGTTAACTGTGAGTATAAATATATTGTTTGTGCACCTATTTGAGGCTACATATAGAAGCAAGGTGTTATTGAAAGCAGACCATAGTAAGCACAAATTGGCACAGTGCTCACTTTTGGTGGGATCTAGGGCTAGCACAGTATCGCACCAAATGAATTTGAAAAGGGTGGGTGAAGGAAAGCATGAGTTGAAACTGAAAATCAGGGAAGACTTCCCTTGGAAAATAGAGTTCAGGAGACAGTTGCATCATAGGACGCTCATGTTCCCATCATAAGCCACTACATCACCACAGATGAAGATAAAATCTCATTTTGGTATTAGAGATCTTGGCATGGTTGAGTCAGTTATAGAAATAAAAGTATTTTGCAGTCTCATCAAATAATGAGGTAAGTAGGAGACTGCAGAAAATGCCTACACATCTTTTCTTGGGATAAGATCCCAGATCAGTATTATTGATGATCTACAGAAGAAGGGTGATCAGCTTTCCTTTTGACTGTACCAGTACAGAGAAAGAAAAGATAAGAAATCACACCTGGCTTTCTCTCTTTTATTATCATGGGTTTCTAAAACCATAAAAATATAGCATAAAGAATATGAGATCATTCTAGCCATATTAGACTCAGACCCAAATGAATCTATGAAAGCCACAAGCTATAAAATACCAATGGTAGAATTGCGATTTTCTAGGCAGCAATCGCTCTTCTAATATGTAACAATATAAATTTTCTTTCTTCTTCCTATTTCTATTAAGCACAGTCTTAAAAAGCCAGAAATGTATGGTTTATCTCTTCTTCCTCGATGTTTGGTACAAATTACATCAGTATAAATTACATTTTGATAAAACCATATACAGTTTACACAAAACACTAATTAACCACAGAAACATGGAAACTTCAGGAACTATGTCCAATACACAGAAAAAAAGTAGGGACAGTCTAAACCCTACTGTAGTCAGACTTTTAAGCATGTCTCACACTTCTCTAGCAGTGCAAATTATTCCCAGGATAAATCTCCTTTACACTGATAAAGGGGTGAGATAAGAATTATACAGATGAGAATTGGTAATGAACTTATAAAATGTCTATGCAAGCATTTTTCTTCAGTGAATGCTTCCTGATCTTTTCGGCATTTGAATAGTACCCCAGGCTTATAGTAAACTGAAAAAGAGCTAGGACGTGTTGCCAACAGTCTTTTTATGGAATAAGGCTTTAATGCATAGAAAACCGGTGTGTTGATTTCTGATTTCCATCTCTTAAGAGCTGTATTAAAAAGAGCAACAATAGGTAAACTATTTTTTGCACCTAAACAAAATGGTAGGTTGGCAATACAGTTTTATCTGAGACCCCAAAGATACACTATGCATAATGCAATGATGTGATTTGCTGCACAAGATTTCGCAAGATTTGATTTGTTGCAAAGCCACCCAAGGAGACTGTTTGTCTTTAGGCTGGTTCTTTCCTCTCTTTTGGAAGGTGGGAAGAGGTTAGTGGTCAGACTTCCCAAGTGGTTTTTAAGTAATACTTTTTTAGGAAGCACTAAAAATGAAATACTTTATTTTGTTACTTTTTTTTTCTTTTCACACATCATTGCTTGACTTGGGAGTGGAAACCCCTTTCTCATCTGTTTTTCCGAACAAGGCATCTCAAGGGCTTCAGTAAGCAGGAAATACAGAAAAAAAAGGTGTTGAATTGCTCTTGAAAAACTATAGCTAGTGGGCTTTAAAATGTTCCCCTAGTATTTGCATTATTCCCTAAACATGCCCTGTGGAAAACATTGAGTAATAAAAATAATTTAGATGTTAAGGCAACTGACAAGTACTTAAGCATGACCACTGCTGTTGTATTAGAAACTCAACAAGGATTTTATTCACATCCATCCAATTTTCATGTGTGAAGGTTCCATTCTGTCACTACTAGAAACCACTGAGAAGCTCCATGGAGAGCTAGGTAGGTAAATCTCAAAGAAAGAAAGTCTGCATTTCAACTTCCTTTGTTCTTTTTTTGGTTGGTGGTTTTTGGTTTGGTTTTTTTTGAGTGAGGAAGCTGTTGAAGGAATATGGGAAATGAGGGAAATTTAACTTTTTTTTCTGCAGACACTCTGGTGTTTAATAACTTCCTTCTAACAATGACCTCCAGCATACCAAAATTTCACAGGGTGTTTTCTTACACATAAATAGCTTTTTAGAGAATGAAGCCAGCATTAGACATTCGCTACTTTCAGGCCCTGAACTTTTTCTATTCATAATCCCACAGAAGAAGAGCCCCCAGTGACTGGAAGTCCCTCAGGCACTGGCCAAGGCTTTGGCAAAGGGCAGCTGCGGTGTGGTGGGTGCTGCTGGAAAGGATCACGTTTCAGGAAGGAGCTGAGACCAGTGCTAAGTTATGAAGTGCTGCTGTTTGTCTCTCCAGTAGCCAGGAGAAGAAACAACAATGAAAACAATCTTTTTAGGTTTTCCTTGTAGGAAGTCAAATGAAATAATAATTTAGTAATTAATTGCTTCCCCTCACCACAGAAAGGTGGAAATGGAGAGCATCTGTTCAATGAGCATGGCCGTTTCTTAACAATTTTCTGGAATTATTTTATTTTGTTTAAGACGGAAGTTGTTTCTGTGTGAAACCCTTGGGAAAGCAGCTAGCTCCAGGTATGCAGCACGTCTCTTGGGAACTGCTGGCTTGTAAATATTGCAACAGTATTTCTAGTGCAGGCAATGGCTAGCTGAGATTCCTTGCTTACTAGTAGCAAGAGAAGCAATGCCTGAAACAAATGTGCATTATTACGAAGACAAAGTGAAGCTCAAATTCTCTAAGATCTTGGAAAGTTTCAAGGTCAGGAATACTGCAGGGGTGGAGGAGCACACAGACAACAATATGGAGCTAAAATATTGGCAGGAGAGAATCCATGAATCCTGAGCGGCATGAGAGAGCCAAGGAGGGTGTGTTTTGATGCACTATATAAAGGGTTACACTTCTAGATTGAAAAAGGCACTTAAAATCTTTAAATAAAAACAAATAATGTGATGTTGTTCTTCACTTCTACTATCAACAGAGTAGGAATAGCATCTGTTGCCAGTCACAATCACAACTACTTCTAATTCCCAATCTCCCTTGAAATACAAATGTAACATAGAAATCTCTGCACCCATGAAATACATATTTTCAAGCTTGTTTATGTACAGATTTTTTAAAAAAATGTAATAGTTGATCCAATTTCTTCTACCATGTCTGGAGAACTGCAATCTGTTCCCCCAACATGAATTGCGGCAGCTCCCAAGAGGCAGGACAGCAAGGACAGCAAGGAAAGACTGCCAGGCGGGTTTTTATTAAAGAAATACCTGCACAGTGTTTCACATGTGCTTTGTACTTTTTAACTTCGCAAAAGCACTCCGTATTTCTTCACATCTTGTGAAATCCCACAGAAATGGTAAAATCACATTTTAATGAAGCATCTCTGAATATACTGAATTCTAACTGACAGATCAGTATGATAACTGCCGTTAATCGACAGTAAGTGATTGGCTTTTGTCAAACAGTGTAACTCAGGGACTTCATACAGTTTTCTAGTGGTCCTACCACAAAAAAAAATAAAAATGCTTCTACAGAATTTATTTTGAACTACTGCACAATGAAATAAAAAAGAATTAAAGATTGATCCTGGATACCAGTAAAAGTAATACTGAAAGGTTCACACTTTTTTTTTAATGTAACCTAAACTCAGAACTAGACTTACACAGATCACAATTCTGTGTAAAAACCCATGAAAATCTGGATTTTCAGCTGCTTTCATTGTGTGGTATAAGACACATAAAGGCACTCAGAACCTTCTGCCATTGCAAGCGACGTGCAAAGTCCAGTGGAGCAGGACCTGATCCAAAGAATCATTTTATTTTGAAAATCAAGATGTGTAAACCCCACATTTTTCCATATCTTGTATGCTTTTTTACATCAGTGACAAACCCCTTTCCTACTCTATTTCTTCTGTCAGCTCTGAATCCCCATGGGATTAACAGGGAGTAACCTGGGCTTTTGCTTTCCTTCTTGCACATGACAACAAGGCTTAAAGGCCAAACCCTGGTCAGGTTGTGACGGTGTGAAACATGTCACAGTCAGCACTTTCACTCCTCTTGATGATGACACACAGTGCAGAAAAAGTCCAAAATGACTCTCAAGATGCTGCTGGTACAATTCACTTTGAAATTACTTGTACAATCAATTTCTTATTGCAAAGTACATTTTTTTAATGAACCAAAAATAGTTTCAGCAACACCAGTGCTCCTTTACATCTACAAAAAACAAGACAGCAGTAAAATCGTCTCTACCATTTTTCCCTTTCCACATAGTCTTTTGTGCAGAGGTGGGAAAGCCTTTCAGCAAGAAAAGAATCAGTAAATCACATTACTCACCCAGTTTGTAAAGACATGTGCAGATTAACACTATACTTACCACTCCAATGGGGAAAGCTAAAACAGCCATCATCCAGTCACGGAGGGAAATGAGTTTTTTCAGCTGCCTCTCTTGCTCTTGACTGTCATTTCCTTTAGTGAGAAGACTGGACAGGTCTGTCAAGACACAGATCCCAAAGAAGACAGCCTGGATAACCTGCATAGAAAGGGAACACACTTGTGAACACAGAGAAGATCAGAACTTCGGCAGAGAGCAAGTTAGACGCAGGCGTGAGTGAGGAATACTGCCATGGAATTGACACAGGAGTGTAAAAACATCAGTCCCTTAAATACGGTTAGTTTATTCACATAAACCCCATTTGTTCTTCTAGACTAAAAGCCCTGCGTGCACCTTGCTCGTCATGTATGGAGGGGATCCATGCGAGTGGAAGGATTGTTCCAGAGGTAGGACTTGCCACCCTCACCTCAGACACATGCCACTTGCTGGGGACTGAACTGCAGTCAATCCTCCGTGTTTCACTCCATACAACTCAGCCTCAAAGCCATAGTATTCGCCTCTGAGGCAGAAGAAGTGTGGAATGCTCCTTTTAAAAAGAAAGGAAAGAAAAAGAGGAGCAGTTGTTTCTCTTGTGCTGAGTGGTCTCCCTTGGAGACCCTGCCTGCCCTAGACCCTCCACCCAGAACCAAAGAAAGTGCCTGAGACTTCCTGAGAGATGCAGCACCCAGTCCAGGCTTTGGCAAATCACTGTTTCATCTGAGGTAGTGAATGACAGAACGAGCAAGCTGCAGGAGTTATTCAGGTTTCCCTTTTGTGATGGCGGACTGTACTTTACCTGCCTTTTCCTCTTCCGCATTTATGCATTTCTGTGCAGTATCTGAGATTATCAGCTACATTACATTGGTGGTTTATTCACCTCAACCCAATGATTCGGTTCAAACTGAACTTGATCTTAGTTTGATCACTGCATTTTTCTTCCTGAATTAGCTCAATAAAATTGTAATAAGTTAGCTCAGGAATGCTCTTGCCTGAGGACCTGTGCATCCTTTCTAGTACGGTTCAGATGAAACTGCAGGTAGCCCATTTATTCCCCAAGCTGGAAGCCTGGGTCACAAACCCACACGCATCAGGTAATCTCACATAAAAATTAACAAAACATGCGCTTGGTTCCCAAATTGCAGAGTAATTCATAAAAAACCCCAACCCATATAGTTAAAATACATACATACATCCAGGAAGGAAGGAAGGAAGGAAGGAAGGAAGGAAGGGACGAAGGAAGGAAGGAAGGAAATACCAAACAGATGTTGGCTACTATAAAGACATTCAGAGATGCGCAATGGTTGGATGGATTGAAGTACATTCCCTTCCCTCAACAATCCTTATATGACCCAAATACTTGTAAATTCTGGCTGTAAAGCTGTGAATAACAGACATTCATATGGCCCCTGGATCAGCTTGCAATTGTGCTGCCGTTGCTCCCCCCTCTCCAGGCTGTAGCTACATGTAATTTGCTTGATAAACAGATCAAGTAACATTACAAAACATTCCCTGAAGCCATGAAATGTGACAGACTACTAGTGCTAGAGCTGTATATTGTGCTAGAAAAAGGTATTACTACTTCAGATGCTTGCCTGGAAAAATTACCATCTCCTACATTATTTCGGAAAAACATTTTATATAAAAGTTGGGGCTCCTTGGAGCTTGTTTGAAACAAGCACTTAGTAGAAAAAAACCTTCCCATACTCAGCCCTGTTTTCCACCAAACAGATGGCCTATTTGGAGAAGGAATAGAAGAACTAATTATGCATTTGCTTGACTTTAAAGGAGATATGATACCATCTACTATTCACTCAAGAGTGTGAATACCAAAGAAGGAAAAAGCTTTAAGACAGAACTGGAAAAAAAATACCTAACAGTAATGAGATCAATTTGGGTGTTAAAAAGTTTAGGCTGAGTACCAGGAAACATTTCCTAACAGTGAGCTCTATCAGACCATGAAATAGTTTCTCAGAGGAAGTGGTGGAAGCCTCGTGGCTTGAGTCACTCAAACCGATATTGGACAAAACACTCAATAATGTACTGCAGGGAACAGTATTACGCTGGCAGGGCTTGGACAAGTGACTAATGGATTGTTTGCAGCTCTAACTACGATTCCCTGAAACAGTCTCTCTCCAAAGAAACACAGACTCAAACAATCACACGCCCACTTTCCAAGGGAATTGAGATTGTACATTCACCAATCAATCACAAAACGAACAGCTTCTTTCCCCATTATCCTGTTATGAACACACTGCTTCAAAGGAAAGTATAATGATATCATTGGGAATAACTGAAAACTCCTAAAGGGAAAGAAAGTACCCAAAGATTTCAGAGAGTAGGTAAGAAGTAAACTATTCTACAGAAAGATAAATAAAAATTCATATAGGAAAGATACAATTACATATTTATTGAGAACATTTAGAGCCAATGACAAAAATTATATAGTGTTCAGGAAGGAATAGTTCCAATTTATTTGTACAAATAATGTACATTTGCTCTAATACTTCCTTTCCTTTCTAGAATGTGCAAGAAAACTCTTCTGTCACTTATCAACATTTAGGATTAGAGTGAGGACCTCCAGAGCTGCATGAGTCTCAGCAGTATAAACTGAACAACCAGAGTCAGTAACAATTTACATCCTCGGGTCTGGCATAGGAAAAAGCACAGCTACTGTTGGTTTGTGGTATGACATTTTTTAATTTTATGGTTTGAAATTTTATGGCATGAATTTTTAAAGTCCACGCTCCTCAGGGTGAATTCTGCCTAACAGATGTGAAAAGTTCACGGCAAGGGAGTAGAAACTCCCTCTAAACAGTATCTCCGAAGCGCCCTGGTGTTACCTCAGAGTTAGGATAACATTTTCAAAACAAGGATCTTGTTTTGTAAATCTGCAGGTTGTGAATCTAAACATGAAACAACCCTGAGATGTTAAACAAACAGCTGACTTTTTTTCCCCCTTGGAAATATAAGCAGTAACAGCACTTCAGCAGGAGTGTCTTCCAATTTTGCCTCTAAATAGAGTTTGAAGGAAAACAGTGATTTAGAAAATGACAAGTACAAATTGGACAGAAACCAGCCATGCCTTCCTTATACCACAGAACAGTGACAGAGGCAGAAACTTGTAAGCAGAGCACGCAAAAACAAGGAAATCATTAAAACGCATATAAAATGCTAACTTAATGTCTTTCCCCCATCGAAGCCTAGGGGAGCCATAGGTACTATAGTTGATACTACAGTATCCTTAAGCCATGATAATGTAACAAGTAATGGAAATGGCCATCTGCAGGTATTTTATAATACAAAACTCTGAGCAGAGAAAATACTTATAAAGTTGCTACAGGAGAAAATACCTATGAATAGAAGATGAAATCAATCAGCCTAGAAATCTTTGCAAACAATGAGATCTATTCAAATTATATTATATAAGATTGTTCCTTATGAACGATTAGAATAAAGTAAACTAATTGTACATGTCTCTTTCCTACAAGAAAATCAAGACTTGCTTCAGTAGGACAGTTTTTCCACAAGGTGCTCACTGCAGGATAGCAGCTAGTGACCTCTCCGTACTCCATGTAATTTAACTTCTTAAGAGTCAGACAGCAAACGTATTTTGTCGCAAGCCGTTCTTCAGGACATGGTGACTCTCTTCTCTCCATGCCGTGGGAGTCCACAGTGCAGACAAAATCTCTGCGCAGCTGAGGTCAATGGAAATTCTGTCACTATTCTTACGGAAGCAGAAAACTCCCACTAAATTCACCGAATCTAGGATTTCATTGTCCATGGACTCATCCCCTTTCAAGCTCATTTTTGTAATCAGAAGCATTCCTTAGAGTTCAGAGCAGAACTGGAAAAGTCTCTGCAATCACTACCATTATGCATGGGTATTTTTTCCTCTATGTGTCTTTGAAAATGAAGAATTCATTGTCCTCAAGTTACCATTCTGAGATTAAGAGCACTTACAAATGATTTCATGTAGTCCTCAATGAAATAAAGCATCTGAGTAGGCTGGTATGAAGACAGTGCTGCCAGAATAGAACATGGGAGTAACACTCACAAAATCAGAAAGAAATAACAAAAGAGCACGGAGAATTAAGTAACTTCTGCACATTGAAAAATGTCATATTTGCACATGAAGTGCATGCACATATGTGTGTGTGCATGCACGTGTGTATTAGGTATCTGTACCTGACTTACCAGGTAAGCTTCCACTGTTTAAATGTAAGACTGCATTTAAGAAAGAGACTTAAGAGTCTGCAAATACAACCCATATTATAGGAAGACTAATTCACACCACGGTGTCAGGGAAGCCTGGCTGATCCCTGAGGGCTGGGAGCAGCAGAGGGGTGGCCAGCGCCCATCCCACCCCCAGTCAGGAGCAGGGCAGCTGGGGACACTGGGGCAGTCCCTGCCCCAGGCACCTGGCACCTCCCTGGGGATGGGCCACCTGCCCATGGGTTGGGGCAGACATAACCTGACTCATCATAGCAACGCTCGTGATTTAGACAACCCATGCTTTCTGCAGGAAGATGAACGTTTAACTCTACCAGCACGTAAAATCAAATTGCTGAAAGTTGTCATTTCTCACCTATTTCAGATTTTACAATCCACCATATACAGAATGTGGTCTGGGTTTCCTTTGCAAACAGGAATGTAATGTATAACCTCAGAGTATATGCTGCAACCCCTTGTCATCTTGTTTCATTCCTTCAGCCTCTAGATACTACTATCATACAAATGTACTATGCTTCAGCAATTAGGATGACTGTACTCTAAGAAACTCTGAAGTAATTTGTCAGGTTTTTATCCCTTTGCCCACTGTAAACACGACTGATTGGACTCTGTTTTGGGACCATGCTTGGTTTGGGCTGTAGCGTATCGGGCTGTACCCAGGTGCATGTGGACAGCCTGCATCCTGCAACAACAGCTCAGCTATCTAGAATTACAATATACAGAGCAAGTCCAGGTTAAGCTGGGAATAACAAGGTATTTTTGATAAAAAATGCACTGTGTTTACAGAACAAAGCCACGGGCTGTAGCTGCTTACTAAATCTGTTACTGCTCTTGATTACATGAAGCTAGGGATTCTTTTTGTCCATTGCCATTCCAGAGTTACTCACAGGCATGTTGCTCTCATTCGTGCCATTTCTCCTCCCCTCGCTATATCTGTTAGTTATAATAGCAAGCAGAAGCTGGACAACACATAATGAAGTGTTAAATCTTTTTATCAGAAAAGCTACTAACTTCAGATAAGGAAAAGGCAAATCTTTGTGTCTACAGACAAATGAAAGAAGAATGACATTAAGAAATAAAAGCAGGAAACAAGAGTATTTTGAGCAATAGCATATAAGCCAGTGGAATATGTCTAATCACTAGATCTACAGTTAAAGTGCAAATATCATGAAGTACTGCGTGCTACTCAGAATCATTACTTCCATGCAAGGAATGGGGAAGACTTGCATTTTAAAGGCCAGAGGTAAAAAGAGCAGTAACAGCCGAGGAGATTTACTGACTGACTTTGAGTTGGGGCATGCAGTCAAGCCTCATATGGCATCTTCTTCCATGCTGGTTGCAATGCAATGGCTGTTTCAGTTTGTTTTGTTTGTTGAAGCAGGTTTCAACATCACGGGCCACTTCAGCACAGAATAGGGACACAGCCCCTGCCCATCAAAAGCCAGTAGCCTGAGAAACCAAATACACGACACACAGGAGAAAAGTAAGGAACAAGAGAATTAAACCAGAGTAAGCCAAAGGAATACTTCATGCAAATGTCCTCTATTTTACTTAGAGATGTTTGTTGGTTAGGAATCTTGAATCATACATTTCTCCTTTTCCTCTTTTCTCTTACACAAAGTAGAACTCACACTTCACTAGTAAAACATGACGGTTATTTCTATCAGAAGAGTCATTAGAAATTTGGTAAGTGCATAGATGGACAGCCTTATAAATGCCTACCTCATCCAAAACGATGACTCATGTCTCCCTTTGCAGCCTTCAGTGGGTGGAAGGCTCCTTTAACCACTATATAACTCAAGTAGTCCTTACTGGGAAATTTAGCTTCATTTTCATGACTTAGTCATATGACAAGAATCAGCTTATAAAACATGCCTAATCCCATAGCACATTATGTAAGTTCAGGGACTCCTTTAGATACCATCCTTTACTTTCTACATAACCTCCTGTAGTCTGTAGTCTTTTTCTTTGAAGCCCACCAGTATTGTCCAAAAATAACCAAATATGGGGTTTTAAATCAATGAGATTTTATAGATACACAAAAGAATAGAGTCTACTATAGAATTTATTATAAATAGAAAAGAAGCATGTTTGACTCTTGGGTCTCTATTTTTTATGTACTATGTTGTTTAAATCCAAGTGCTTAAGCACCTACTACAGAGCTGTGGAAAGGGGACAAAACTGTGTAAGCCAATGAGACCTTGTGTTTCTGAGAGGACCGATGCAATTAAAAAGTTTCCCTGTTGGAACACAAGCTGTGCTTTTTTCTAGACAGACAGAAAAGCAACTTTTTGTGCAAACTAACCAACTTCAGTAAGAAATCAGAAAATCAAAACAGATGTGGGTCCCTCAAATGTAATTTCAACAGCACTGCCTTTCAGCACCTATTACAATTCACAATTTTCAGTACATGAAATAAAAAAAAAAATCTGATATATAACATAACCATACTGCTTGCACTTCTTCCTTTCTTTCTCCACCTTCCCTCCTCTTACCCAGGCAAAACCCTTACTGTGTTACACTTACTGGAGAGGTTAAGTCTCAGACCATTCTGTCTTAACGTGATTCTTAACTGTCTCATAATGGTTTTCAAACACATGCAGCACAGCTCTTGAACAGGTAATGCAATTGTGCTAACATGGCTTTAAAAGCAGTTTTCTTAGTATTTTTAGCACTTCTATAAGGACGAATATATTATTCCTTACTACAATAAGCTAAGCTGAAATTTGGTAAACTATCAAAAATTTAGAAATGCTTTTAGTTTTAAAGCAAACCCTCCATATTTACTTATTCTTTTTAGATGGGTAAAATACTCCTAACAAAAAAGACCTGTCATAGCATACAATTGAGAAATTCATTTTGCAGTGCTACTATATCTCAACTGTGTTGCATAGATGACATTTCCAACATGATCTCAGCATGACAGTGTATGCCATCTGGTTCAGAAGTGCTAACAGCGTGGAATCCACTACCACGTATCGGATGGACAAAGACAGAATATGCTAAAGCACTACACAAAAATTTTACCAAATGCTGAGAAAATGTTACATTTTCTCAAATCTTCCACGCTCTTTTTAGCTGTGTCATGCCCCTCCAACACTGTGTCAATCCAGTCTTCCTTCTTCCTCTAAGAACTACAGGTATTTTTCTGGAGACTTTTGAGTTATAGATGTCTGGATATCTTACTTTGATCTTAGCTAATACACTCAAAGAAGCACTAAGCTCATTGTTGCAGTATTTAAGAAATTATTATTCTATTTTTATCTTCATCTTTTTGATTTTAAATTGTTTTGACTAAACTCATTTTCTAATAATCCCCATCTTCTTCCTTACTCTCTTGCACTGTGTATAGAAAAGCTGCCATTACTACTTATTGTATCCTGCTTATAAGACAGTGTAATTTCATTAAACTTATATAATCCATTCAGCAAACATGTATAATACAGTTTATTCAGAATAGATTACGATTTTATTAGGTTATATCTTTTATGTTTTTCTTTGCTAAAGCTTAATCGTATTAGGATTATACACTGCACAGAAGGTTATGTCATTATTTTGGCTTAAATGCTAATTTTACACATTTCAGCATGATTGGTACACTCTCTGCAGCAGTGGCCTTGCAATAAACTGGGCAGGAATGGCAGCTCTCTAGACAATGTTTGGGATAGCTAGCTAAGAAACTAAGACTTGTTCTGCAGCTGTCTGTGCTAAACTGAGCTTTAGGATAGGGTTTCCGATGGCTGGAAAGTCCCAAGCACTTTGCAAGTTAATTACCCCAAAAAGAAATTACATTTTATTAAGTACAGAACTTTCTCAAAGAAATGGCTTTCTTCAAACTTCAGAAACTTCTGCATTGCACCAATTTTTTCATGTTTAGAAGCACGGTTTGAAAACCACTACAGGGAAGCAATTTTGACAGATAAAATTTGAAAACAAAAGTACATAGAAGTTTTTCAAAGTTAGAGTGACTGGTTTTGGCTGGTTGTTTGGTTTTGTTTGGTTTTTTCCCCCCTTTTTAATGAATAATAACAGCTGCCTTCTAAATTGTTGAATTTAGAAAAGGTCATGACTGATGTATCTCAGCAACATGAAGGAAGTGCTGGAAATGCAAAACAAAAAGGCATTACAATCTTCTGGGACATAGCAGCCTCAATGCTCCCCTACCTTGCCTGTAGGAAATAAAAGGTTTTAACCCATCTGTTTCCCGAGCACCATGAAAGCAGGAATGAACAACTCCTCACAACAGACCAGTAAGGCAGGCTATTAAGGGATATTGTCTCAGTTGGGCAATTCTCCCGTTCTCCAGGGAAGGGAAGGGAAGAAAACATGGAGAGCTTTATCCCACCTCTTCGTGCATCCAGCCTACCAATAACACAAACTGAGTCAGTTGCAAACCCACGCTGTGAAAAATAGCTCAGGTCTCCAGCAAGGGTCATCTTCAGCTCTTGCTTAAAGCAACTTTACTCCCTCAGCTCACTGCTACAGCAGCTGAAGGACGATTTATGAGGGGCAGGTAAAGTATATCCATAAGTAAAGTTATTACTAAGATAAGTATGTTCTGTAATTAGACCACAGCAAAGAATGCTGCTATTCAAGCTCCATTTGAAAAAATAAAAAAGAGGACATAATTTTGTGCATTAATTATAAAGCACATGGTTCAATGAAAAGTGATCTAACATGTTTTACTGTCCTCATAAACAAGATTATTCTTCACACAATGTGTCAAACAAGGAACGGTGTGTTATAATCAGCTGTATTTCAGGAGCAAAAAAGAGTAAGTTCTCATTATCTTAGACGTCTAAAGAAAACACGGGAAAAACCCTGATATAAGCTACTTGCATTTAAATTAAATAATACAAGGGGGATTAAGCATTCACTAGGTGTGTGGCATTTCAACCCCAGACAATAACATTTCCCTGCTTTCATTGTCTTTCTCATTAATAAATCTCAAAGGATTGTAGCTGGTGAAAGTGAGGCAGGCAGAAGCAGGCTCGACAAGGTCAGGCAGCAAAGCAGCAGGAGACCCAGTGGATGAACTCTGGTGTCCTCATCCCTAAGCAGTTCTCTAGGCATTGGATCAGGCTGTTTTCCAGGCATCTGAACTCACTCTTCCGGTGATAGCCATTTCCACTCCTTACTAGGGAAACACTCCTGTCTTTCTCAGAGAAACAGCGCAGATCTTTTCCTTCCTTCCAAATGCAGCCATACTACTGGCTAGCATAAATCCAAACACTTTTCCTCTCATGTAGCTCCTACTGATCATAGTTTTCAAACACCTTGTTTGCTTTACTTTGTCTTTCAAAGTTTTCTAAAGGTTTGATACTGTAATTCTGACCAGCTCATCTGTTTGTGCCAACCAACTAGAGCTACCAAGGTCTCAAATGTAACAGATTTGGAGAGCTGGTCCATTGTACCTTTCCCACCTTCACTGCTCTTATGCCTTAGTTCATAAGAGCAAATATTGATTTTAAGCAACTCTAGCATTGCATAATTCTTTTAAATTTTCCCATCATTTGTTCTGCTCTGTATGATTAAGTCTGATAAGCTGCAATTTCAGTGTGGTGCACATCAGGCTTCCCAGCATCCCCATAGGACAGGGTACTGGGTGAAAGAGGCACAATCATCTCTTCTTCTACTTGGAGACTGTCTTTGGAGAGAGTGGCCTGAAAAAGAAATGGTATGGAGACCTACCCTGGCTTACGTGGTCATGAAGGCAGAAGACAGTTTCTCGAATATCCGAATGAATCTTTCAGACATTGCTGCTTACTGCATTTCTGGTTTACCCATTACTTTTCATTTCACTTGCAAAAGGAAGAAAGAGATTAAATGTAAGGAAGCTCGAATTTACATCCCGCTACATATGATGGGAAGTTACTTTACGACAACTATCTAGCATCATACCAGGTTCCAAACCCATCAGATTTAAATGTTCTCCATCAGGCCACTGCACACTGACTGATAAACAGTAAATATATATATATATATTAAAAAAAAATAATATATATTTTACTCAATAAATTCCTCAAGTTCAAGAACAAGCTGTTCTTTCTTCTCAAGAGACGTGAGGCTCAAACAACACCTGTTGTAGCAGTTAAGAAAGTAGCAGTACTGGTGACCAGCATGATTCACAGTGAGCATGGTGATTTGGATTCTCCACGGCAGAAAAAGCATTTTACAAGCAGTAGCTTGTAAATGTGTCAGCCCAGCACAAAAAGAAAAACCCCAAAACATCAATGTGTATCAAGGGATGCAGCCTACTGGTGAGCTGAGCAGATCACGTCAAGAAATGCCCAAGCATCAACTGGCTAAACCTCTCTACTCCAACCTGAATGCTTCCACGCACCAGGGAGGTGTGCACACGTGCACTCTGAATGAACACTGCGGCTGTAATTGTACCACAGCTGGGGACACGGGCTGTGACCCTGCACGTGCTCTTGCGCTCTCGTGTGCTGAGTCACCCCTAGGAACTCCCTGGGCAGTCCCGGGAACTCCCCAGCTAGATTCTGTAGAGGTGAGATAATTGACTGATAGCTACAGGAACCCGCCCTTGGCAGTACCAACTCCAGCAGAGGTCTGAGAGACCAACAGAACTCCCCAGGCAGCCCCAATGTGCGTTAACAAGATAATCAACTGTATGACGGGGACTGGGGAAGGGGGGAGCTCCTGGCAGCCCTGGGAACAACCCACACAGGTCCTGCTTTGCACACATGAAGTACATCATAGAATCACGGAACTGTTTAGGTTGGAAAACACCTTTAAGATCATCAAGTTCAACTGTTAATCCAGCACAGTCAAGGCCACCACTAAACCATGTCCCTCGGCACCACATCTACATGTCTTTTAAACACCTCTCGGAACTGCTGTCCTGGGCAGCCCCATTACAATGCTTGATAACTCTTTCTGTGAAGATTTTTTTTCCTAATATCCAATCTAAACCTCCCTTGGTGCAACTTGAGGCTATTTCCTCTTGTCCTGTCGCTTGCCACTTGGGAGAAGAGACGGACCCCCACCTCAATACAATCTCCTTTCTGTAGTGAATGATGTCTCCCTTCAGACTCCTTTTCTCCAGGCTGAACAATCACAGTTCCCTCAGCTGCTCTGAATAAGACTTGTTCTACAAACCTTTCACCAGCTTCATTGCCCTTCTTTGGACATGCTCCAGCCCCTCAACATCCTTCCTGTAGTGACAGTCCCAAAAGTGAACCCAGTATTTGAGGTGTGGCCTCGTAAGTGCTGAGTACAGGGGGACGATCAGTTCCCTAGTCCTACTGGTTAAACAGTTTCTGGTACCAGCCAGGATGCCGTTGGCCTTCTCGGCTACGTGGGCACACTGCTGGNCCAAGGTCAGGCTGATAGGCCTTTAGTTCCCTGGATCCTTCTTCTGGCCCTTCTTGAAGATGGGTGTCACATTTGCTAACTTCCATTCAGCTACTACCTCCATGCTTAGCCAGGACTGATGGTAAATGATTGAAACTGGCTTGGTGAGCACTTCCACCAGCTCCCTCAGCACCCTCGGGTGGATCCCATCTGGGTGTAGACTTGTGTGTGTCTAAGTGGTGAAGCAGGTCACTAACCATTTCTCCTTGGGTTATGTGGGCTTCACGATGCTTCCTGTCCTCGTCTTCCAGCTCAGGGAGCTGGGCATCCAAACAGTGAACTAATAAGCACTATTTATCTATTTAGATACGTTTATCATTGCATAGTGCCATTTTTTGCACACTGTTGAGAAAATTTTAATTAGAAATTCATCATACATGCACTGGAATGTTGTCGTGAGACCGCAGGTCAGCTATACGATAAGAATTCACCAAACCACTGTTTGGGGAGACTGATCCAAACCAGCTGAAAATGCTGTTACAAGGACACTTGCGATGGAGACTCCTATAACCACTTGGACAGAAATGGGCTGTACTGTCACAACAGTGCCAACAGTAACACAAGAGTGTTACCTCATGCAGAACATCCAAATAAATCCATTTCTTTAGGTAACACTTGAACCATATCTGTATGTGTAACATGGACTAGAATAGTCTCCTAAGAAATTAAGAGCCTACCACCACGCAAACTGGTCATAATGAAATTACACACAGTTTTAAAACATTACACCAGAGTATAAGGGCACTGGTCCAAGTAAACGTATCTGATATCACTGTCAGATTTTATGTAAGGTACTTCTAATTCTGACTTGTGGAATACATCCTCTTTTCCTAAAAAGACTTAGTAAATAAGTACATTCCAGTATTCCGCCCTGTTCCTCCCAGAACAAAAATACTGGCTACACAGATAATGATGGTAAGTGTCGGTTGCTTCTCAGCCATGCCCATTTATTTATAATCTGGCTGTAGTCCATTGCAGCACTAGGCACGGACACCTCTGCAACAGAACAAGGACCTCTCCTGTCCAGACCATCTGTAACCGTGCAACATGAAACCTCACACCAGAGTCCCGGAGCAGAGCTGCTGAGCAGCTCTC
Organism: Todus mexicanus; assembly: GCA_013389965.1. Lineage (NCBI taxonomy): Eukaryota > Metazoa > Chordata > Aves > Coraciiformes > Todidae > Todus > Todus mexicanus. The sequence continues at coordinate 19,227 of WEIS01044597.1, forward strand.
TTGGCATGCCTGTCCTGAGACATTCAGTTCTCACTAACAGCGAGAGGAGGTCACATTCAATTTCTAGCTTTGGATCAGTCAGGAATCCTGGCTCAGAGATGTGTTACAAATTTCACAAGACACAGCCTGAGCAGGGATCTAGACCCTGCAGGGATCTCCATCCCACTGTCAAGCAAGGCCAAGTACTTGATGTAGAGCTGAGCTGAACTGAATCCAGCCTGGATGCTGCCTGAGGACCACCACACGAGGCCGTTCCATGAACACTCAGGAGAACTTGGTACAAATTAAGCCTGTATCCACCAGAAGGTTCAGGTGTGATGCTGTACAGGGTTTTCCGACACCTCGTTCCCAAAGTGGAAATAACAGCTCTCACACAACACTCAATTTCCAAGGAGCACACCATAAAACAGGCTGATATTTAAGAAAAAAATAACTGAGTTTACTAAGGAAAGGAGTCATGTCTGGAATCCCAACCTTCTCCTGTAAGGTACACACATGCAGCACTAAAGTCACCTCAGTCCATTCCTTATGTGAGACTGATGCTCACAGCTTGAAGCCCAAAGAGAGGCTCGCTGTTTAAGGAGCCAGCCCTTACCTCTCAGGAGTGTCTACTGTAACATATGGTGGAAGGAAAAGACAAATTCTTGATACCGACTTCTATGCGACATCACAGTAAGTGTATTACTTAATAAGGGATGCACCTTCTGCACACAATTCAACCCAAAATGAGCTTAAAGAATAATTCCCATCTTCAAGAAGACGTATATTACTGTCAATGCCAAAGGGTAGGATGTCCACCCTTCTTGTAAAGTTACGCTAGTGTCTTTGAAGGCTTATAATGAGGTTCCAGCCCTTTGCCTAGACTTCACAGGGAAAACTATTTGCTAAAATACTTTATCTGGAGCAAGAAATAGGAGCCAGGAATAGAAAACAGGACTAGTTTCTTCTGTCCCATCCTCCTTTTCCATACCACATGCAAAGTGGACAGCTGCTCTTTAAGTACAGCTTTTTGCAGGTGGTCAGTCTACTATTTTGCTTTTAAAAGAATTATTTTTCTTGGTCAGAAAACTGATATATTTTATGGGCCTTACTGCAGAGCACAGATATATATTTCTTTATGTATTACTGAAAGCTCAAGGAAAACAGATGCCAGAGGTGTTTTCAAGTTCCTCTTGACTCCATCAGTTTACCTTGTTCTTTCCACTCCACTGAAGGGAAGAGGCACATATGAGCTCTGGGCATATCCAAAGCTCTGTATTACTCTGCTGTCAAGACTGGAACATGTGACTTTTTCATTTCTATTTATAAACACAGTTAGGTATTGCAAGAGCCAGACTATTTAGCGATGAACACTGTCAAAATAGATAATGTATTGTGTCTCACTGAATTACAAACTGGCTGAGTGCCTAGCCTTTTGACTGCAAAGGTTCACTCCATCATAGCTGCAGCAATGCCTTCTATCTACTTCAAAAAAAAATCTGAAAAACAGTCAACTGTGAAATGACATATGGATCATACAAATTATATTTGTTAATCCTTCTCTTGGTTAACTGCACTTAGTTACTAGACCTGCAACTTAGGTAGAGTAACACTTTACTGGAGAATGTAGCTGATGACCTTCGTTCTAACGAGATACCACTCAGCAGTACTCTCTCATCTGAGTTATCTCATACGTGTGTTCAGAAAAGTAAGGGTCTTAACTTATTCTACTGAAACTAGTTCTCCAATAAATTGTTTTCCTTATATATTTAGGGAGCGTGCGTGCATCCACAGTGCCATCAAAATTAGGACTACGTTTCAAAGAACAAAGTACTTAGTGTAGTAGCAGTTACAACACAATGACCAGTTTTATGAGAACCGCGAAATTTTATTTGACTCAGTGAAGGCATTGCTTGTATCTGCTTCCAAAATATCCGAGTTAGAAAACTGATGTCATTTAAGTGGGTTAATACTGGTTAATAAACCCATAAAAAACCTGCAATAAAACCTACAGCAAGTATGGCAAATCTAATACAGGTATGAAAACATCCTCTTTTGAGAGTAGAACACCTAAACAAAACAATAACCCAGAAATGCACATTGACTTCAAGTTAAAATACCACAGCTTGCCTTAGTATGAAATTGTATTAGCTAATCTTTTGGAGGAAAATACCAATTAAATACTGCTTTGATTTCTAAAATGCTTGACATCCAATAATTAACCTGCACACATGCACTAAATAAAAGTAAAAGCACATTCTGTTTACTAGGAAGGGATTTCTTTTAAAGAGGCGAGATTTATCCAGCTATAGGTGTAGTCAAAACACATATTTCATTTAAATGCAAAGTATGATACAGTATTGCAATACAGTAGTATTATCATTCATATAAAACTATAATTTCAGGAATTTCATGCCTATAGTTACAATATTTGTATCAATGCCAAGATAAGGTCAGCATATCAATACACAGCCAATTTGAAAAGCAAGCACAAAAAATCTACAGTATAAAGAGCCGTGTTTTAGCCAAGCATTTATCAACCTCGTATAGTAAAAGGCAAACCATCAAGGCAGGAATTCAGTATCCTAAGGGCCTTTAGATTAGAAGAATTAATCAATCTGCATAGCACAGCATTACTATAGCACTGTAATTGTCTCTCTACACACATCTTCCCACCCTTACTTTGTTTTTTGCTGTTCCTGCTTCTCAGTTTTTCAGACTGAAGGTGGTGAGGG
>WEIS01044601.1:0-10537 GCA_013389965.1 Todus mexicanus
GGAGACCATCTAGTCCAACCACATACTCGCAAGGTGACTGGGAGCAAGTTGCCTTGGGCCATGTCAGGTTGCATTCTGGGCATTTCAAGGACGGAAGCTACACAATCTCAACAGGCAACTTATGCCAGTGCTTGTCCATCCCCACAGTAGCAAAATAATTTCTCATGTTTAAACAACATTACTTGAGTTCCAGTTTGTGACCATTGCCTCCTGCCCTGTCACTGAGACCATTCAGAAGAGCCTGGGTCTATTTTCTTTATTCCCACCCCTTCAGGTATTTATATACATTATAAGACCCCACCTGAACCTTCTCATCTCCAGGCTGAACAGTCCCAGCTCTCTCAGCCTTTCCTCATATGAAAGATGTTCCAGTCCCTTCTTCATCTTCATGACTGTTCATTGGACTCACTCCGGTAAGTTCATGTCCTTCTCATGCTGGGAAGCCCCAGAAGCCCATCGGGACACCCAAGTTCTGCTCTGCAGACGTTCTCTGAAGCTGCCTAGCACCCTGCCTTTACTGGTGCCTGAAGTTACCCTCCCCCGGGGCAGGCACTAGTTGAACTCCATGAAGTTCCTCTCTTCTCCTTTCTCAACATTTGGCCAGGTCCTTCTGGATGCCTGCATGTTCATCAGGTGTATCAGCCATTCATCCCAATTTCATATCACCTTTCCCTGTCAGGGCTTCCTAAAGGACAGGGAGCTTGGGCTGGTAAGGCAGGGAATGTTCCAGCCAGGACCCATCCCACCATCTCCAAGAGAGGTGACTAGGGCATACCTGGGGTAGGGACAGTCAGGGGAAGCTTGCAGGTCCAGGTGAGTTTGTAGTGACAAGGCAGGTCTGAGGTCCATCCAGAATATGAATCCATAGGAGCCCATGGTCAAGCAGGGCCATGGTAAGGCTAGAGATGTCTACAGCGTTACTGGGGCAGGAACTGATGGTCCTGGGCTGAGCTGAAATGAGCATCCTGGGCCCATGGGCAGGAGTGGGGAGAGGCCCCAGTGGAGGTTGGGTAAGGCAATTAAAGTGAATTAGTGTCCTCAGTCCCCCAACACTTGTCTCTTCTCTCCCAACTGTCCAGGACTGATCACAAGGAGGAGGAAGCAAACAGGATGGATGACGACATGGATGTGGTGCAGATCTGTTGAAGACTTGGCTAGTGAGCATTGGTCATCTGCTTAATATCATAATAGCTGAGAGGTTGAGGGGGTCAAGAAGAGAATTTCCCTCCTTGTTTGGGCCATGGAAAGTTTCACAGAGGCTTTGTCTCAGGTTCTCTCCTCCCACAACACCAGTTTCAGCTGAAATGAGAGTGGCTCCATGCAAAAAAACCCCTGCGGCCCAAGGTGATGGAGGTCTCCTTTCTCCTAGGGATTTTCCATTGTCCTTAGATCTTTATCTTGCAAACAGGCACGAGAGACACTTCCCCTCCTTAGCACATGATCAGCACCATGAAAGAGAAGAACTCATCTCAGCTGGGACCTTGGGGTGGTCTCACCCTTTCTGATCTCCAGCCGTGACACTCGGGAGTGTTCTGGGCAGACTAAGAGGGATGAAAGCGGTTTGGTTCCCTGTTGTCCTTGTATGGGAATTTGGATGGAAACAAAAGTGTAAGAAGCCAGCCAAAAGGAAATACTCAGCGAGAGATGTCAAAGCAGGTTTTAATAACTGTATACAAACCACCCAGCAGCGGGGAACAGGAATAAAGAGGGAAATCACTATAGAAAAGGACAGTTTTACTATTTAAAATTTCCTGAATCATTCCTACACGAAAGAACAATCAGCCCTTACTCATTTTACTCAAAAATAGAGACCTCTGGGAGTCTGCAGGACATGGCTGCACCATTCTGTAGCAGAGCAGGCGAGACGTGTGGCATGTGGAAAAGGGCCTTTCCCAAATCTGGGATGGGGTCTGTGTCCTTGTGGCAGTTGTGTGCCTCAAGGATTTTCTTCAGTGGCATCCCTCCATGGCAGGGGTGTCCTGATGACTCCCCTCTGCTTGAGGTAGAAGGCACCAGACCTGGGGAGGGGAGAAGTTTTTCACCTGCTCCAGCTGGATTTAGAGAGGAAACCCATCCAGTGTCTTCTCCAGGATCATGTGGATTTTAACACTGAACAATTCCCAAAGCTTAGCTGCGGCCTCTGTTTTTGTGCTTGCTTTGGCACAGGGCCATCGTGTGAGTCATAAACCACTTGTTGTTTGTTTAATGTACCAATTCCGGCTCTATTGCATCTCTAAGAGGGAAGTTAATTCATAAGCCCAATCAATATTAACTGCCTGAGGAGGAGGAAGAGGAGAAAGAGAAGGAGAAAACAGCCAGTTCAGCATTACCACCACACCAGTGAGCTCTTTCATGTTGCCCGCTGGTGTGAACACTTCTTCCTCAATCAGACCCTAGGATGATGTGGCAGTCCTAAGGATTGATGTGACAGTCCCAGGACCTAGGTGGACATTGTTGTCCTCTCCAGGCCCTGTGTGATACATACAAGGACTTTCTGGGGATGTAAGGGAGGAACACAACCCACTGGCAACATCTGCTTGTAAGATGACCAAAGAAAGCAGCCTGACTGTACACAAGTTCCAACACTCTGAAGAGCAAGCTGGTGACATCTCTGGTACCTGGGAGCTCTCCTGTGTTGATGCCTGGCAAATGATGGGCATGCAGAGGAGGAAGGAGTGGGGCCAGTCTGCTGAAATGCAGAGCAAGGATGAGGGAGGAGAGCCAACAGAGGAACATATCCAGGAGCTGGCAGGGTGGTAGCCAAGCCCTTGAGCTCTCCTGGTTGTTTGCAGACATAAAAACCTTGTGCACACATGAACGCTACAGAAGTAAGTGTTGTCTCTGGAAGCTGTGAACTACCAGCCTGGGAATGGCCAAAACGAATCATTGCTGTGTTGACTCATGGGCCGTGTTGTACGAATGGAAATTAGGGCATTTGGACTCTTCCCTAGGAGATCAACCTCATGGGATGCAGCTCAGAATCTGGGACTGAGCAGAAAAGCATGTTGAGACATGCCAAGATGAGAAGAGACTGCAAAGTATGTCATGCCCAAAGGTCTTGGTTAGTCAACAGTTGTTTGCACATGCTCTTATCCTGATGGAGAAAAGCAGCGTTTCCTCTTATGTCTGTGTTAAAAAACAGATGTTGAGCTCCCTGGAAAAAGAGATTTAATGATATGCTTAATTGCAGCCGCCTGATCACTGCTGGTTCCCTTGGCCTCTGGAAGAAAAGGTCCTGTTGACTGCTAATATTTTGTGTTCAGAGCCATGTATCTCAGGGATGGACTCCACCACAAAACATTTTGGAGAAGATTCCATGTCTCTTTCTCCAGTCATCCTGCTGAGGTGAGACAATTTGAACTAAATAGGTCCAAGCCCACCAGCTGCTGCTATTGCATTTGGTCTTGAAGGCAACATAACCCTTTCATCTCCAGTGGCGATTCAGAGTATGGAACAGTCACATCCCCATGTGGGAGACTCTCCTCGAACCTTCCTGGAAATTCTCATCCATCATTCCCGTTATTTTTCTGGTTTTATTTTAATCTCATGTTTGTTATTGTTCAGTTTTCCTTTTAATTTTTATTTTTTTTTGATGCCAAGAATAGACGATCATGTCAGATAATAACAGGAAGGAAGTGAGAGTGCCTAGGATTACTGGATATGTTAAATTAGACCTATTTCACAAGGTTTCTTCTGCTTATGTGAAAGACTCATTTGGGCCTTTATCCCTAAAGTTTATGTTAGAGCAGCTGCCACCCCACTGAGATCAGGGTTCTCAGTTTAATGTGCATGGAAAGAGGGGCACCCAGCCACTGGTAGCTCCCAGGCTGAATACAGTGGTTCAAAATGCTGTATGTCTGTCTGCCCCTGAGCCTGGAGCTGAGTCTAAACTCTCTTGAAGGCAATGCAGCACCTTCATCTCCCCCTCCAACAGAGATTCAGAGGGGTCTGTAATCTTTTTAGCAGGGCCTGTTGCAACAAGACAAAGGGTGAAGGGTTTAAACTNCAAGCCTTCTTTGAAGGAAGAAAAAAATATACGCTTTATAGAGGCTGATACCCTGCAGGAAGGGTAACACAGAGCATGCTGGAGTGTTAAGTCACCCACTGCTGCCCGCGCTGCCTGCTGGCACACGCAAGCACGAGGGGAACAAGCTGATCTTGTTTTCCATCCAGTTCCCCTCCTCCCTCCCCGCCAATTCACAGAACTTTCACTGCCGCCTTGGTTTTGCAACACATCCCCAACGGGACAGACCTGCTTGAATATTTTTGGCTTGGGCAGGTCTCAGGTGTCCTGGGTGATGCAGGACAGGCAGGCTGAGGGCAGGAAGGCCGTGCCTGCTGATCTAGGAGGTTTCACCTCTAGCAGATATAGAATCATAGAATCACAGAATGGTTTGGGTTGGAAGGGACCTTAAATATCATCTAGTTACAACCTCTCCTGCCATAGGCAGGGACATATTTCGCCAGATCAGATTGATGAAAGCCCTGTCCAACCTGACCTTGAACACTTCCAGGGAGGGGGCATCCACAACTTCGTTGGGCAACCTATTCCAGTGTCTCACCACCCCCCATATAGGGAACAACCCTCCATTTGAGGGTCCCAGAGTGTTTTCTAGATATTATCTGGAAGTTGGGCATTCACTCTTTTGTGCAACTGGGGAAACTGAGGCACAGATTGGGGTCATCACAGCACTGCCCCAGGAGCTCCCTGGTCCACCTTCACACACCTAGCGGTGATGGGGGCAGACCTCCTTGCTCATGGTGGTCTGACAACCCTCCAGGGATGCACTTCCACATCAGTATCTCCTGAGCATCTCCTGGACATGCTCCTGTGGCAGACAGGCATCCAAGTATCGTCCTCCCTCCCTGCAGCGCCCAAAACCCCAAACACATGCGAGCTACCATATCTAAACAGAAGGTGCAACAACCATGCCTGGTTTTGCCCAAACCCAGACAACTGATGGTCAGGACCCCCCAGGATTGTATCTTCCTTGTTATAGTTTCACCCCAGTGTTTGTACAAAACATCTGGGCACCGGCTCTTCTCTGAGGTTTGTTTAGAAGATACTGCCAAGGGTAACACTGCTCCCAGCACTGTTGCATGAGGACCACATCCCTGCAAAAATGAAGTCCATTCTGGGAAGCTATTCCTCTCCCACTCCTTAACCTGGGCAGCAAGCTGGACCCTGACTCCTAATTCTTGCTCCCGTAGAGGTAATGTTGCCTATAAGCCTAAGGAAACCCTGTAGCCAGTCCCAAGTGGGTTTGCTGGAGCTTTGAGTGCTTCTCTGCTTGGAGAAAAAGGCATGTGAGGGGTTTCTTGATGGATTAGGTGGGGAGAAAAAGATGGGAATCATCCCTGTTTGAGAACGGAGGACATGAAATAGTCCATCTGTGGGGATGCTCCTGGTAAAGCCTCCACTGAGTTATGGTTCAGTTTCCCAGCAAGAAGCACAAAATAAGGTGTTATCAATAACTCAAAGGGATATCGTTAAAATCAGGGATATCTCCAAAATCTTCCTACAAAATGTTGCCATCACATTTGATTTAGTTGAGTAGAATCCTCAAGCCCTGTTGGGTTTTTTTGCCCACCTATAAGTGGCAGAAAAGAAAACTTGTGTCAAAACTTCACCTCATTTCCATAACTCCCTTCTTTTCCAGAAAAAAAAACAACAAACAGCAGTTGCTTTCACAAAAGAAAGAGGCAAATTCTTGGAATTAAAAAAGACACACTCAAGACACAGCTTCCCCTTTCGCTTTCCTCAAGGGCACGGCATGATCTTCCGAGAAGCAGAACTGAAAGAGAGAAGCAAAGGCACGTGAGTTGCTCCACAGAGAAAAATTCGTCAACGATGCCGGACATGAAACAGATGTTTTTTCCCCAAAATAAATGTCCAGTTTGGTCCCCTTTGCAATGGAAGGAACAGGACACTGTGGCTTAAATATTTGCTGCCAGGTGGGATAGACCCACCTGAAGGTGAAGAAGAACCAGCCCAAGAGTTGAACGAGTCCCTGCGTGCTCCTGGGAAGCAAACAGCCCACACTCTGAGTTTTAATTCCTGGAAAGTTTTGATCCATATGGGAGCTGCCTCATGCCTGGATGTTTTTTTGGCTGCTCAAGAGTCCCCAAGGTCCCCACTGTATCCTCACAGCCTTCGGCAAGGGTCTGGACATCCTGAGTCAATAGCATGGCATTTAATGGAGTTAACAAGCAAAAAGAGCAGCAGACTTAAAGTTCCCACAGGCTAATCACACGGACTAAAAATTGTACCTCTATCCAGCTGGAGGATTTGAACCATGGCTTGGAAGACCCAGGTGAACTCATCACGTGCAAAATCCCTTATCGCTTGCTGCAGGAGCAGCAGAACCAAGCTTGGGGTTCCTGAGGAAGCAGCAAGAAGTTACCCCAAGCAGATTTAATGCAAAGTATGAAGTTTGGGGAGCACAAAATTGCTGAATTCCTGGTGACTCACACTCAGTTCGATGAGAAATTTGCTTGTGCTGCTTCAGTCCATCCATAAGACCCAAGTGTGTTGGGTAGTCATTGGGCAGGTGACGACCCGTGCTCCTGCACACAGTGGGACACCTGTGTTTGACTCTGATTTAGGGTGATAGACCACAATCATGGAGCCCCTGGGTTGGCTCATACCTGAGATGCTGGTTTTCAAACTTTAAACAGCTATTTTCACCCTACAAATGTGCCTGGGTATGTGGTCATGCTGGGAAGGTGGTACCCCAAAAGCAGGCATCCCCATCAATGTTTCCACCCTTTGTCCCTGGTTGTAACTGGTGGGGGAGCAATCATTTCCTAGGGAAAACCCTCCGTCTGCAAAACTGCCTCTGTTTGGTCCAACAGCCAAAGCAAACAAGCTATCAAGGAAACAGCAAGAAGTTCAGGGAAGTTATTTTAAATCTTTCCTGGATGGGAAATATCAAAGGTACCTGCAGGTCTTGTGTACATTGACCTCCTTATTCCTCCCTGTGGACGTGATCCAGAAAGTGGAGGAGCCTGGAGGTGGTGAGCCAAAGGGACGTGGTGTGCTCTTCCATCACCCCTTGGGCAGCTGGCAGCATGGCCAGATCCTGCAGGTCCCCATGGGGCTCTGAGCCTGCTTTTGGACACCCTTTTATTATCACCTGATACCTGGACCCATCCCTGGGGCCAGCATGGTGATGGGGGAGCTTCATGCTGGGTTGCACCTCTGCTCCATACCATGGTCTCCCACTATGAGGGATGGGGACTACGGGTGTTTATGAAGAGATGTGTTGGTGAGAAGACAGAGATAGCCATCGTTGTGCTGATCCTCAGGACCTTGAGGCTCTGCTAGGACGGGAAGGAGCCATAGAGGGGTGAAAACCCAAAAGTGCTAGGTGATCTGCTGGTATGGGAAGGAGGGGAAGAGGCTGAAGGAGAGGTTGTGGTGAACCTGGAGATGTTTGATTTCCATTTGGCCATGCAAAGTTCAGAGCTGTCCCCATTCCAGACCCCAGCTCTGTCCTCGAAGAGAAAAAGTGCAGTTATTTGTGAGAGTGAGGCAGTGAGAGCTGATGACCTCTGACTTTGCAGAGCCTCCTGTGGCAGTGGAGAACACCTCTCAAACGTGGCCACAAAGTGAGAAGTCCGCCTTGGAAACCTCCATCATGAGACCCCCACATGCCCCAAGTCCTGGGATTTCCTGCCTGCAGAGACCCAGAGATGTGAGTCCCAAAATCTCCATTCCCAACCTGCTTCACCAGAGGACAGAAGACGTCTCCTGCACCCAGGCCACCTCCCAAACGGCCACCACACTGAAGTCATGGATGAAACTAGAGCCTAAGACACCACTCATGCCTGGATCCTCGTGCTCTGCACTGCTCCTCGAGGATTCCTGATCAAAGAAAAGCGATGAGAGGAAATGACCTTGAGTCCCTGAGGCGCCAGTGAGAGGAAAGGAAGCCTGCGAAGATAAAGGCGTTAATCATCTACATGCTGAGGGAGGAGGGGCTCAGCAACCACTTCCTCCCTTGCTGACATCTTCAGGGCAGGTTGGAGAGGAAAATGAGCTGAAGCATACTTCTTGAGAAACGCTGAGGCATAGGAACAGCTCCCACTTGAAGAAAAGCCAAGGCTCTTTTGTCTGAATTCCCAGCAAATCCAAGGTTTCCCAGCACTCCCATGGAGCCCTGGCAGAAGTGCCTTGGGCTCATAGGCCTCCACTGGGACCTTGTCACCTCCTGGTAAAATTTTGGTTGGATGGTCAGAAATGTAAGCCTGGGACCCATCATGGCAATGGAAGTTGGCCAGTTTCCCCAATGCAAAAGTCCTGCAGAAGACTTTTCCTTTCTTCTATTGGGACTTTCACCCCAGATAACTGCACTGGTTTAACTGCACTGAACATTGAGAGCAGCAAGAGGATGGAGGACACCATCAGAGTGGACCTTGAGAGATGAGACTTTCTCCACGAAACACCTTCTCTACCCAAAACCTGGGGGCTCAAGGACAGATGCTGGGCTAACGTGCCTCAGGGTGAGCCCAGGGTGACCATCTCCTCTGAGCTGGTTAAAAAAAGAGAGATTTATCATCAAATGTCACCTCCTCATAAGCACACTCAACCAGGTCCGCCACCCAGGCAGGCTGGTGTTGTCAGAAGGACACGAGAAATTAACTCCATTTCCGTTATAAATAGCTTTTAAATGTAATTAAATTTTTCATGCACGACATCTCCGGTCTAGTGAGCCACGTTGGAGCCCGAGGCAGCAGAGACCCAGCTTGCATCCCTGCTACATTTGTGTTGGGAGAGAACCTGAAAGCCCTGTACGACCCTCCCCGTGGGCCTGTCCAGCATCTGGTGGTGGGGAGAACCCAGCCCTAAGGCTTTTGCAAAGCTTCAGCGTTTGAAAAATGCTGCTTTCTTCCTCCATCAAGAGTTTTGCGTCAGTTGTAGGAGCACAGTCCCAGCTCCTGGACCTTCACCACAGATGCTCCTCTCTCCATCCACACCATCTTGCAAACCACTGGCGACTGGAAACCAGGAGCCTGGTGGGAAGATGCAATTACCCTGGTCAGCAGCGGCAAAGGTCTCCTGAAATCCACCGCTAACACAATTACCGGCAGCATCCAGCCAGAGGAACAGAATCCAGGAGGCCAAAGAGTTTTGTGCAGCCAAACACAGCCACTGCACCAGGCCTTTTTGCCAGGGATTAATTCAATCGGTGGGACTCCAGAAAGAACCCAGGCTGTTCCTTTTCCCTAATTATTTTTCCCAATGAGCTTCATCTTCCTTTGCATGAATAAAAAGAGATGTAAAAACAGTGCTTTGCTTGAAATCTCTTTTTTAGCCTCATCGCCACCTCCAAATTTGCCTCTCCCATCCCTGCTCAACTCTCAAAACGTAATTTTTCTGGGGGTTCCCATTTGTTCCAGGTGCTGTAGGGCTGGACTTGAAGCTACAGGTCCAGCTGTCGGGCTCACTGGAGGCGGTTGGGGCTGGCAGGCAGCCAAGAGCCACTATTTTCTCTTCTTTTTTTAACATTCCCTCCACTATTTACAGTGTCCCCACAGCAGGACAGCTGGGTACGAGGTGTTCACCTTGGGGACCTTCAAGGACAGCCACCGTGCCATGAGGGAGGAGTACACCAGCTCTTTGTCACCAGCTTGGAGTTTGTCCCAAAAGCGTTGAGAGCACTGCAGGTGAGGTACGTGTTTTTGCTGGCGACTCATCAGTGGAGTGAGTTGTGTCCGTTCTCAGCCACGTTCCCCGGATGCTCGCAGAAAGCCCTGGGCTCCCCATCGCAGGCTGCTGGGCTTGTTTGCACAAGGCGTTTTCTGCTTTACTCTAGGGAAAGACACTTTTCCCCCCCAGTTTCCGTCTCCCCGTTGGCAGCTGAGGGAGCGGGGAATTTCACAAGGGCACCGAGCCATCACCAACCCAACCCCACAAGCCTGGGCAGCCCCAGGGTGAGGGTGATGGCTCCAGCCTGGCTGTGGTTGCAAATACTCACGGCTGCTCCTGCCAGAGCCCATCTCCCCCATGGCCCCGCTACCGGGTTTGGCCGTGGGCTCACGCCAGGATCGATGAAAGCTCACGTTGTCTGCCGTAACGCAGGCGCCAGTAGGATCCAGATGGGCTGCAGCACCTCATTCCACCTCCTCATCCTACACCGTGCAACAGAGTCCCTGCCCCAAACCCCTCATCTCATATTTGAATGACATCTCTGGGGGTGTGTCTTTCAATTAGGTGACATCGGGCTGGACCAGGCAGGATAGGACCTGACAGGGTCAGACTGAGCTAGGGAGCCCTGTGCACAATGCTCCATCATCCAGGCAATGCCAATCAGCACCTCCTTGACCTCCACCACTATCAAGACCCATCACAAGCTTCTAAAAAGGAAGGAGGGGACTAACTTCGAGGGTAGACTTTGACTAGATATAAGGAAGACATTTTTGATGCTGAGGGTGGTGAGACCCTGGCACAGGTTGCCCAGAGAAGTGGTCAATGCCCCATCCCTGGAAACTTTCCAGGGGAGGTTGGAACAGGTTCTGGGCAACCTGCTCTAGT
>WEIS01044612.1:0-11694 GCA_013389965.1 Todus mexicanus
TCCTTGAATTCCTTGCCATTGGGTTTAAGCTTTGTCTCCAGAAGATGAGTTATATCATCGTATTAATTTAACCTTAAGTACCAATTACCTCCTAAAAATGAAGATGGTCTTCTTCACAGACTAGTTAGGAATGCAAATGAAGATGAGAACTTCACAAGATCCATCAACTTATGTCTGTATTTACCCATAGTCTGGTCTACTTTCTGTACAAATGAAGTATCTGACCTTGCTTAGATTCCAGATTGTTTTGTCACAGAAACTACTGCAGACCCACAGTGAGCAATGTTGCAGTAAATATTTGAAACCCTCCTTCGCCATTCCCTGAGAGCGCAAAGTGATTTCTTACTGTATCAGAGTCAGGACATAGTTTTTCTGGCGGCTGAATTTCAAACTGTTCTCAGAGGGAACAGAGCTCCTGTATTCATATCGTTGCATCCCTACTGTTACATTCAGGGAACAGCAAGAAAAGGGCAATTCCCTGAAACTCACAGGAAGGGAAGTTACAAGCATGTGGCTCTGGTTATGAGAAGATATATGAGACACCATAGTGTTAGAGAGGGATTGGCCCCATAAACAGCAATCAGGGAACAGTAAAACTACTCTCTTCTCTAGTCAGATCAAACCCATGCTGTTTACAGTACAAGGCTCTGATACGGAAAAGAGAAGAAAACTATCTTTTCATTTATTTAGGGGTTGAGCTAAATGACCTTTAAAGGTCTCTTCCAACCCAAATCATTCTATGATTTATCTTCTGATTTTGTATCTGGCCTTCTTTTCCACTTCAAAAACTGTCCTAAAAAATGTGAAGATATTAACCCTGAATATCAGAATGCATTATCTTCTATTTGATGCCAAACAGTGAAGGCAAGATCCAGTAGCGCATTTACACTTGCAAGAGCAGGTTTTTATCTGCACAACAGGACTGCCTCACTCGTTTCCCTTGTGAAACCATTCCAGACATAAAATCTGCCACCGTCATGTGCTCCAGTGTAGTCAGTATGACAAAAAATATTTAATCTAAACTAACCACTAGAATATCCCTGACCTTAAACAAAAAAAGTGTGAGAAAAAACATTTACATTTGGAGTCATCCCAGTTCCACTGGGCAGTAGTTCAACTAAATTTTTGATGAATGTTCTCTCATTTTTAATTTCTTTTGCATTTGTCCCTTATACCACTTCAAAACCAAAGACATAAGGCCAGTGACTACTAGCATAAGACACTCGAAGAGAAAATAAAATAAAAAGGGTTGCTTTACATGTATGATTTATATTATTTCTTAGGAAGATCCTACGCCTGATTCTAGAGAAATCTTAGAGTGCCTAGAAAAATCTTTGTTTGTACATATCAATTTTGTCATTTACATTTTGGGCTGCGGTGTTATGTGTTAGTCATTTTCACCCTCTAAAATTGATTACTTTCTAGGCTTAGTGTCATGCTGAAGACTCCTGGGTAACCTGTTAAAGTCTCCTTGAGTTCAGCAATAATCAGGCAGATAAGCAAGAGCTGCAGAATCCCTGAAAGGACTACCAACAGATTTTACCCCTCCACTGGGAGGCAATTATTCTGTCATCATTTGAAGAGAATGACCTATCTGCTTCTGGCATGCATGAAGTCTAGTTCTAAACTTGCTGCACATCCCCCATGTGATGGATGTCCTGGTAACCAGTGCTGTTAGTGCACTGAGCTATCACATGCCTGCCAAGAGTCAAACTTTAAACAAAGGATCCAGGATGAAAAATGCCTTTGTCTGTTCTAATTAGGATCAACACTTTTGCTTTCTTCATCAGAATCTGCTTGTTTCATTGTCTGAGGCTGACACCAGCACATATGCTGAAAAGGAAAGAAATTTGTTCAAGTTTCTTCATTACCTGATGCTCTTTGCTTCATGTATGTCACCTGAAAAAGAAAACCAACAAAAACACTTTTCAAATGTCATATTGATCAAGCGTGATAATGCCTTCCATTTGGAAGTAATGCTTTCCATAATTTTCAAGCAGGTTGAATAGTCTGGTTTACCCTTTTTACCATCTGGACACTCTTCTCGTAACTCTGCTTCCTGATGAAGGGAGACATCAACAGGTTATTAATAAAATCCTGTGTGTTGTTTTCTGGTATTTTCCAGCAGTGAGTAGCCATCCCTTCAGCTCATTTGAAGAAACTGTCACTCTTCTGCAAGATGTTGCAGATTCTCAAATGAGACAGAGTAACAAACTATGCAAATATGCCTAATTCACTGCTAGAGAAAACAAGCTGTTTTGCTCTCCTACCTATGCCTTGATGGTTGACATTTTTTTAGTATGTGTTCCAAAGTCTTGTGGCAGTATGCAGATCTGCGTTAGAAGGGATGAGATGTGAATGACAGCAGAGAAGAGATATAATCTAAAACTTTTTGGGTGGAGTTATTAATCTGTTCATGATGAACAAGAGAACTATGGTTTGGGTACTGTCAATATGGTTTGTGAAGACTGGGACACCAATGTAAATTCAATACAGACCACTTCTCTGGTGTCTAGGAATGGCTCCAGGAGTTGGAGTGGTCCTCAGTCCTGTATTCAGAGCATAGAGGACCTATTTGAAAGCCACTGACCTTGCTCTTGACCACAGCCTGGATCTCACTCATCTAGATTAAGCAGATCAGTGGAAAGACAAAGGTGACTGCAGCTGGAAGGGAAATCCAGCAAGGAAGAATTAATTCTTCTATGTTTTTTATGCCTCATACATATGAGTCATCTCACCCAGACATTCAGTGAGATCGAAGTCTTAACCTTCTTTACTTGTCAATAACTCTGACAACAGATTTTTTGAGCAACTCCTTCTTTGTCCTTAGTTTGTTACTCACAACTGATAGCAAGACTGTGAAAATGCATTCTCTGAGAAAGTGAAGGAAAGAGCAATGAGGAGACTTAAAGCACTGATGATTCTCAGAATGCAGGTGTTATTTACACTTTGTTAATTTTTTAAAATATATTTTTTTTGATTTTTTGGTGGTTCCAAGTATCTCTAGTAAGGAGAAAAAGATGAGATGATTTTGCCTGCCTGAATTCAAACACTAATGACTCTTTCATGATCAGGAATAAAGATGGACGAAGGGAGGCGTTTGTTTCACAAACACAGACAATTCCTTTTTTAACAAGGTGGTTGACAGAAAGGGTATAACATGCTCCCCCATTACAGAAGGATGCTGAAGCATGGAGAGCAATTTACTTCTGTGCAATGACATTCATTCTTTGCTTAATGGGCACCTTGGTGTTTCTGATTTCAAAAGGGAGCTTTCCACAGCAGTAGAAAGGCTATTTTCCTGGGTTTATGACTCAGATCAAATTCTGTGCTTTATCACTTCAGTATACCTACGATGAAAATATTAATAAAATTTTAATTGTATTTTTATTGCAGACTCTGCATAGGCACACAGTCTTTTTGCAGACTCCTCTAGACAAAACTTTTTGGTGCTAAGCTCCAAGATATATTCAATATATGTATATTTTTGTATGTTTGTATATACATATTTATGTTTATACACACAGACATTTGCACAGTGTTTGTGGCACGTTAGTCTCTGTATGCTTGCAAATCTACGAAAAGGTAGGCATGACTCTGCTTAAACGAGCCGTGCATCAGTGTAACCATGGAGGATTCAGAGAACTTCTTCCTAATTACTTTAGTATAAATGAGAGAAAAATAAAAAACCTCTGGAGCCATTAGAAGATTCAAATGGATGCCAAAGACATGTCCCATGTTACCCATTCACTCAGTTTCCTTCAATTCATCAGTACTACAGTTCTGTTGCTGTAGAATAGCTATACACCATCAGTGCTACTCTCTGATGAACACAGAGCTGGAAAGCAGCTCTGTGGAAAAAAAGGCCTGGGAGTCCTAGTGGAAAAGAGGATGACCATGAGCCAGCGATGTGCCTTTGTAGCCAAGAAGGCCGATGACATCCTGGGGTGCATCAAGATGAGCGTGGCAAGCAGGTCAAGGGAAGTTATCCTCCCCTTGTACTTTTCCCTGGTGAGGCCACATCTAGATTACTGTGTCCAGTTCTGGGCTACCTGGCTCAAGAAGAACAGGCAACTGCTGGAGAGGGTAGAGCAAACAGCTATGAAGATGATTGGGGAACTAGAACATCTTTAGTCCCCTAAATGGCTGAAGGATTAGGGTCTTTTTATTTTGGAGAGGAGACAATTGAGGGGGGATCTTATCAATGCTTACAAATACTTACAGGGTGGGTGTCAGGAGGATGGGACCAGTCTCTTTTCAGTGGTGTTCAGTGACAGGACAAGAGGTAATGNCCCCCGGTGTGGTACACAAGATCTAGCAGTGACTTTGGTTTACACACCAATCCTTGTTGCTAACTATAAACATGGAGCTTTATCACTAAAGGTAAGCACTGTCTGCAAAACATGCTGCTAACTTTCGGACAGTGCAATTAGTAAGAAGAGACTTAGCTGAAAAGTAAAAATGATAGAATAGAATTGTTCTTTTCTAACCCAAACCAGGATAGGGTGATGGAGATAATATCCCGAGGTCCCTTCCAGGCCCCTATCATTCTATGATTCTGTGATTCTGTGATTTCAAATAATGCAGCTCTTTGATGATTAAGCTGATAGCATTGGAAACAGCACAGTACTTAGAGTGGACCTGTGCATCACCTTAATGATAACATAATCTAGTACAGTATTGTTTTTTTTTAAGAAACACTTTGAGATTAAAAATATATACCTCAAAACTCCCAGCAAAATTCCTTGCACCACAGACTTATTTGTCCCACAGAATTCCATTTAAGATTCAATAACATCGTTATGGCTATGAGACACTCAGCAATGGACAGCAGAATAGCAACCTTTTCACTTCAGTCTCCATTTTTTTGCCTTTCTGTAGTGGTTGCTTGAACCAACAACACTTTGTGCTCCATTCTTTTGCTTCGTGAGATTTATTCTATGTATCTTGAGGACAATTGATCAAAAGGAATGTTTTAGTATAGCTAATTATGCAAGTTGATGGTTCTGCCTGGTCTTTTCAAAACATGATAAATACTAATTGACCGTATAATTGGTAATTGCTCTATTTATAGTGATTCTGTATAAGAATACATTCAGATAGGGAATTAGAAGAGGGAAACATGAAGAAGAAGGTTGGAAGCAATTTGTTGAATAGGCCATCAGTGCCTGGTAGAGCTTGAAGGTATGCCTACCTCATTCAAATGAAGGGTTGCCCGGCTGCTATCACTCAATCTAACATATTCACAGTAAATCACACTGAAGAAAAATAAAAAGGTCATGTAATTTCCCTAATTCCAGATAATGCACTATCTTATACTATTAAAGGCTTATTTGAATGAGGACCTAATTTATTAGACTATAAAGTCCTGGAATATCTGTACTTTAGGATCAACAGAAGCAAACCAAGACAGCAAACCAATTTCCAGCTCGAAATTGATGACTTTCAGAGATTCTGTGATGTAACTTCCTAGATTAATTTATCTAAGAGATAGGTAACCAGGCTTAGATGCTTTCAATAAGATAACATAAGAGAATTTCTTCCTCCTCTTTAACTTTAGATAGTATATTCTCCCACTTTATGTTGTCTATATTTTCTTTGCACACTTTTACACACTCTGTATTTTGAAGCATTTATTTTTTTCTTTCCACCTATCTGTCCATTTGGTAAATATTAGTTATATAAAATTTTTAACAATAATCTCCTATGAGCATAATCAAAAAATTAATGGAATCAGATCCTCTGTTTTATGTATTAATGGGGAAGCTGTAGTATGTTTCATCTAACCCAAGATCATACGCTAGCATAACATTACATTTTATATTCTGAAATTATATATTGGACTAAGTATTTGAATAAAAATACTAGCAGTAAAGTTCCTATATGAAATTGTAATATTTATTGTAAAGAAGGCAACATTCACTTTTGTTATGTGCATATTTACCAGGCTATGTGGAATATAAAGCAATGTCATAAAATTGATGGAGTAAGCATGTCAACTGGACTAGCCTAGGTCTGTCAGTCAGAATTATAACATGACTGCTAAGTATCCATCATGCTTACTGTGTCAATGCGGTTGCTAGTACTGGCGATGATTCATCTCTCAGCTGTGTTCCTTTTACCGTCGCTAACAGACTCCTCTCCTTGTGTCAGTGGGTGGACCTGACATTGTTAAAGCCAAACTTGAGCTAATCATTGCCATCTCAATAAGATCCAGCTGCCAGAGTAGGCTGACCAAGATTCTGGGGTAATTTGTCAAAAATTAGCATGGTGACAGTAATTCCAGACAACTTTTCCTAAATGCTATTAACAAAGGCAGTGTCATATTCTGAAAACAACTTCTACTGGGGTGATTAATTAATTCTGGCAAGGTTCCTTCTCTTCTGGTTAGGTTGAAGCACTGCTCAGTAGCTCTAGGACCATAAAAAATGGTTTACACTTAGAAAGGAAAGTGATATTTCAAGACATGACAGGGAGACAGAAAATGTCCACTAGATATGAGATAAGGAGGAATATGCTTCCTGGACAGATATGTAGCCCATAGTTATCATTACTACATGGACATAAATATGCAGTGCTTCTTGGGTTTTACCTTATCTGAACTTAATTTTGCAGAATGTTTTGTCTCCATACCTAGGCTTTTTATCCTTATTTACTGCCCCCATGTTGACTTGCATCTCAAATAAAATAAAGGAGAATTAAGAGGAAGAAGATTCCAAACAATTTGCTCAGAACAAAGTGAGGGAAATATTGTAGTAGAAGATATGGTCAAAGGACAGGGCCAAGTATGCAGGTGAGGCACCAGCAGAGCCTTATCAAATTCAAACAGTTTGAACAGCAAACAGGGCCATAAGAAAAGCAGTAGCTCTTCCCTTCTCTCCCACCCCACTAATTACAGCACAGTGATGCTGGCATTGGGTCACATAACTAGAATTATGTGTATAGCTCTCCCAGTCCATGCTGGCTAGGACTGGACTCCTATGCCAGATCTGCCAGCGCTGTTCTCTAGTTCTGAGGCCAGTTGGCGTGCAATGTCTTCCACTAATGCTATAAATTGTCTTAGTCTCTAAAACCACATGGCCACATGCAAATTGTATTCAGAGAATGATTCCTGGTCTGTCTTAACTCTCAAACCATCCCCAACAGTTCTGGGGAAACTGCTAGCTGGCACAGTTCAACACTGTCACATGACACATTTTAATATCATGAACAGTTATATTTCCTTATCTAGAAACGCTCCTCGGTGCTGTTCGATGCACTAATTTTACCATCACTGGTATTGGTGTCAGAGCCACTGTATATAAAGCGTTATTTCCATAATGAATTAATTGGATTAAAGTGCTACCAGAAGTGTAGCCATCAAGTTCGTTTTTATTGAGATAAATTTCTTTCTTTCTGTTTTTCTTGAGAGCTCAGGTGTCTTTTGATGTAAGTAGATTAGATCACAAATTTACTTGCCTTTATGAGCAAAAAATACTCAGATGATGTGAGAAAGAGCTGCAGAATCTGCAAACCCCATTGTCAGTGAAAAATGGGCAAGGACTTCCTTGTAGTTCCTTGTAAAATCTTAGTGTTAGTGGAAGTTTGGAATAGGAACTGCATTTGTCTCTGCGCTATACAGATTGAAAAACACTATCATTATGCAGCAATATGCATGACCTCAAAGAATGTGACAAGGGTAAAAATATACCATTGCTATCAACATGTCTGCTAAGTAAATCCTCTCTTCTTATGGCTTTACACTGCTGGCTTTCACCAAGGTTTCATTAATTTTCAGAGACTTAATGAAGTCCTATCTGTCTGTTGTACAAACTTTAAAATACAGCAAGAAATCTACTGCCTAGAGTTGGTAATTGTGCTCCCATGCCCAAACTCCTCCTATGCCTATAGCTATACCTATACCTATCCCTATTCCTATGCCTATACCTATACCTATACCCATAAGGTTAGCTGGTGAAAGTGTATCAGAGTACTTTCTTTTATGTGGTAGCTATGATGTCTTGTACAGTTTGACTGAGCCCAAACTGCTTTCTCAGGATACAGTTCTGAGAGGTGGTCCAGGTCAGGTACTACACTCAGCAGGCAGCTTGTGTGTGGGCACTGTGTTTTGAAGTCTAAAAGTTTAACAACACTAAAATAGGATGATCTGTGCTGACAGATTTCAATGGCAGAGTATGGTTTGAATCTATTTAATTTATATAGATAGATATAATCTGTGTGTTCAAATAGCAAAAGTGCAGGTAATATTCCATAGATATTTTATCTAGAAAGCACGATTCATCTTAGACAGGGAATGCTTATTCTTAATTTACTGGAAATAAACATTTTTGCGGTGTTGTGATGGTCTAATATTTGTCTTGATTGTAGACACCTTATCAAGCTGCTGTAATTAAGAATGGCATTATTAGCTAATGGCACTCTAGGAGACAATGGTTTTAGCAGGACATAATGCTTCTAGTTCCACCAGTTAACTAAGCAGGACAGGAACATTTTTAGCATGAGTTTCGAATTAGAGCTGAGTTCATGTGTGGCATACAAAATTGTATCCATTTTGCCGCTGACATGGATGTAGGGAATATATTCTTCACATTGGGAAGAAAAGGAGGTAATTTTTTCTTCAAAATATTTACAAAATAAAAGGAAGGAGGAAAATAATAATAAAAATAATCTATTGGGCTAGATATAACCATAAGCCCAGGAAGCAAAATTTGAACATTGTATAGAATGTACCCTCAGCAAGTTTGCTGACGATATAAAGCTGTAGGGGTGGCTGACGTGCCAGAAGGCTGTGCTGCCAATCAGCAAGACCTGGACAGGCTGGAGGGTTGGGTAGAGGGGAGCTTAATGAAGTACAACAAGGACAAGTGTCGAGTCCTGCACCTGGAGAGAACACCATGCACCGGCACAGATTGGGGGTTGACCTGCTGGAAAGCAGCTCCACAGAGAAGGACCTGGGAGTCCTGGTGGACAAGAAGTTAACCATGAACCAGCAACGCGCTCTTGTGGCCAAGAAGGCAAATGGTATCCTGGGGTACATTAAGAAGGATGTAGATAGCAAGTTGAGGTTCTTTTCTCCTTCTACTCTACCCTATTGAGGCCTCATCTGGAGTACTATGTCCAGTTCTGGGCTCCCCAGTTCAAGAGAGACAGGCAACTAGTGGAGAGAGTCCAGTGGAAAGCTGTGAAGATGATGAAGGGCTAGGAACGTCTCTCTTATGATGAACGGCTGAGAACCCTGGGTCTGTTTAACCTACAGAAAAGACGACTGAGAGACGATCTTATCAGTGCTTATCAATATCTAAAGGGTAGGTGCCAAGAAGATGAGTCCAGACTCTCTTGAGTGGTGTGCAGCAAGAGGACAAGGGACAGTGGACACAGATTGGAACAAAGGAAGTTCCATTTGAACATGAGGAAAAACTCTTTACTTAGAGAGTGCCACAGCACTGGAACAGGCTTTCCAAAGAGGTTGTGGAGTCTCCTTCTCTGGAGAGATTCAAAGCCCACCTGGATGTGCCCCTATGCAACCTGCTCTAGGATACCCTGCTTTAGAAGAGGAGTTGGACTAGGTGATCTCCAGAGGTTCCCTCTAACACCTACCTTTTTCTGATACTGTGATTCAATGCATAATAAATGGACTACTGTTTAAGATGGTGCAATAACCATGTGACTGAAGGACCCAGATTGGACACACAGAATTTCAGCTAGGCAGCTGAGGGGTGAAGGAAATATACAATTGTCAACAGAACTTTTCATTCTCTTGGCCCTGAGCTGTCCAGAAAATCAAGAGATGTGGAAATAATAGCACTTTGATACCACATGTACTCTACTGGACTCTTCTCTATAGTTGTCTATTGAAAACCATACACGTTTAGAGAAATTTGCTCATCCCTCTCAAAAGCATGACTCAGATTTTGTTAATAATCCCCTTGTAGCTGGATAGATCAAGCAAAGTTCCCTAAAGCAATGGAATAAGGAAGTATTTCATCAGCAAGGTGTCTACAGAGCTTTGCCAGAATGATTTAGAAAATGGTTCTGAAAGGGTTATTTAGGGAGACAGGACAGATTTAAGCACATTGCAGTTGTTCATATTTACATGTGTTTTAGATGCAGCAACTGCTTAGCTGTGAAAGGGGGATGATAGAGAGATTTGTATGGATAAAGCACTGCACAATACAGTGAAGATAGGAGATTTACGCACTGGAACACTAGATAAGCTTAAGCCATAGAGATTGGATCACGAGTGGCATTTTTCCACAGACTTAGGAAGCTTTGAGCACAGATTTCTTTTGTACTTAAATATAACAAAAATACACATATAAAATAACTAGAGTAGACTGGAAACAAACAAGCAGAGAATCATGGTTGCCAAGTTTGCAGGGACTGCGTCACACCTACCCATAGTGAGGCATTTGTAGTCCTCAACCAGGAGAACAGATACAGGTCCATGCATGAATATATATGGGACTAACTGTAAGTAAAATCAGAATCTGGTTGAAAACTGCCTGAAAACCTGATTTTTATATCTGGGCACTGATGCACTTTGCATTATTCTTAGTTCTCCAATATAATAAACTATTCCTGCTACTGCATAGATAGATTTTATGTGGACTGTGAAAGATATTGACCTTTCCTTTTGTTGCAAACTTGAGGTTTACCCAATATTCAAAATCCCTCTGGTAAACTTGGACCAAGTTCTAAATAAACATAGGCTTTGTTTGCTTGCTATGTGGATAGGATTCACCTCTGAAAACAAGGAGAATTTATCTTGTGTTCAGAGGCTGGTTCTACTTTTTTTTTTTTTTTTAATGGTATTATTCTCTTTCAGCCATGCGATACTGAAACAGAGAACAAGCTGACAGAGGACTTTAATGTTCTACATCAACCAGTGATGAGGTTTTTTATGAACCTCAAATAGTGTGGGGTGACACTGACCACTGGTTGTCTGAGAACAGTCATTCGTATTTACCATCATAGAAATTTTAAGCAAAGAGAGTAAATTACGATGATAAAACATTTCCACATTAAAATTAACTACATCCCAGCAAAAAACAGCAAAAGTAGTTACTGAAATGCCTTTCCTTGCACATTCCATTTGTTGAGGTAAATTTAAGGTCATGGCTGCCAATATACAGTGCAGAAAGCAGAGGATGGTGACAAGTCTACACACACGTTTTTAAGTCACTCATGTCTTGAAGGAGAGAAAGACGTCAAAGTGTGGTAAACAACTTGCCTTTCTGTCTAAGACAAAACAGGACAGGTTATCCATTGGTGAAAATTATTTTGGCTTCATCGATATCACTGGAGCTACACTGGATGCAGGCCTAGCCATTAATGTGAAGGTTTGCTGTGCCATTTGACAGTAGCTTGTTTTGGGTTTAATGCAGAATTCTTGAAGAAGCTTTCAGGAGGAATAAAGACACAGTACACACCTGATGTCTGGATTCAGAGGGCTAATGAGGCAGAGACTGACTGCTGGAACACGCTGGAGGAGCGAATATCAGGACAATTGCGATCCAGAGATCCAGAGTCCAGTCTCTGGAGCAAAAGATCTATCAACGAACTGAGAAGCAAACAGAAATGAGGCTGCTCTGCATGGACAAAACACGGACAAAAGTTCAAGAGGGCCTTAAAGGGCAGGGAATGAAATATTGTGAAGATTGAAGGGAACTGTAAAAATCAGAGTCAACGAAAAGA
>WEIS01044625.1:0-17459 GCA_013389965.1 Todus mexicanus
CAGACTGCAGCTTGCATCTTCAACCAGCAAATCCTCAGGGCCTTGTTATTTGTCCAAGATGAACAATAAAGCGTGGTGGCTTAGACATACTGGAATAGCATCATCTGACCCCAATGGCTATTTTCCAGACTAATTTGCTACCTCTGCACCTCAGATACAAGGTCATTTGTTGGAATGGGGACAAGGGCGGTGTCTAGCTAGTCCCATGTGAGCTGAGCCATCTGCCCAGCACACTGCACGAGACTGCTACAGGGCAGGATGACAGGGTTTGGGGTCCTAGTCACCCTTACTGCCCCCACATGCCTCTCTCCTGGTTTACTCTCGGTTCATGGCTGCTCTAGTACAAACCAGATACATTTCTACCCACATTGTATCTGCTCCTTGCAGAACTAACACAGCAGCTCCCAAGGACTGCAATACAAGGCTCCACTTCAGTGAAGAAAATGGACTCAGCCAGCTCCTTGCCCACTCCAGACCTTCAACCCTCACACAACATTCAGTGCTATCAATGAGGACAACCACGTGAACAATGTATCACGGCCTTGTTTGGATGGATGTATTCCCAACGTGAAAAGCTAATCCAGAAGCAGATACATCACCCCAATCTGAAGGGAAAGGACAGTCACAGCTGTCCCTGGTGTCCAGAGTGAGCCCGCATGCTCACCAGAAGCTGGTAACAAAACTGAGAGGATTCACAAGGTCTCTTCAGATTTTAGCATCTACTCATCCTATCCTGTGGGACTGGATTAGATTTTACAGCTGACACCCCACTGGGTGGTGTTCTGTCACATCTGACACCTATCTTTAGTGCTGGCCTGGATGAGCCTGCTGCCATCACAGCCACGGCATCCTTTTGCTACACAAACATGCACCAGGATGTGGCAGCATGGTCCAGCAGGGATGACTCCTCTCTCCCCTCACTGGCTTCTCCTTGCACTTACGGCGATAGCTTCTGGCATAGAGGGGAGAAGGTTGTCACCACTGTGATGTTGCCTTCCAGTTTTAGGACCTGCTCATGGAAGTCTCAGAGGACCTTACAGCTCCCAGCAAAGGGGCACCCTTCCAGTCACAGGCTCAAAAGCAAACTTACCCATCAGAGAGTAAAATGATTAAACACCAAAACCCACCTTAAATAAGTCTCTAACCTAACAAGCCAGCCCAACAAAGACAAAATCAAATCACAAAGCAAAGCCCTTTCCCTAAATGGTGAAATTGGAGACAGAATAAAAAAGGAAAATCTCCTTTCTACTCACCTACTGATCTGCACAGGAAAAAGTGACCCTTGTAACTATTTGATACTCACACTGCTGGAGTTAATCCAGTAGATAGTCCTACTATTCAGAGAAAAAGTACCATTAAACTAGAATATTACTATTGCCACATATAGTTTCTACCACCCTGAAAGGAGTAACACAGAAACACTTTTCAAACATGAAGGTTACACCTACTTAATGAGCCACAAGCCAATGGCTGGCTAAGCGGACACCAACTCAAGAACACAATTAAGTAAGTTAAATAAATAAATAAATATGCATAGCAAGTTGTGTTCCAGTAGCTCTACAGAATAGAGAGCTGATTGTCCATGCCCTTACTCTGCTACCTTGGCTCCAGGACACGAACGATAGAATGATTCTGTTTGGAAGAGATCTTTAAGATTATCAAGTCCAACTGTTAGCACTGCCAGGTTAAGATTCTACTACTTTAACACTTGCAATCTCTTCTACAGACTTATTCAAGATCCTCTGTGACAAAACTGTTACATGAGTGGGAGGAAAGGAAAAGCTTTTGCCTAACAGATTTTTGCACCATTAATGCACTCAAATCCAAGTTTCATTCTCAAACCTAACACGGACTTGAGTGCAAGACCTATGAGTGCTGGGAGGTCACTGTCCAACATTGCACAACTTTTTCACTGAAGCTAAGCCTATTCTAGTGCTGGGGTAGAAAGAGCAGTTACCATGAGAGGACTGCTCCAAATGTACAGTCCCACTGATCCCCCAAGCTAATGCTGGAAAATGCATCCAGAATCCGTCTCTCCATCACCAAGTAATACCAAACAATTTCTAATTATTAAAAATGGTCAATTATAACCACTTCAATGACATTTTTTAGTTTGTGAAAAGTAAGTATCCAGACAATCTTAGGACAGCAGTTAAAATTTACTTTGAGCAACTGCTTTGAGTTCAGGAATGATTTTCCTATCTCCAGAAATGGAATTTGCATTATTATCACAACAGTACACAAGCCTCAAAAAAATATATATATATATTTTGGGGGGTCACTGCTGTGGTCATGTGCACAGTCACTAACATGCTGGTCAGCAGAGCTGAAGTAGTAACTATCTGTGAGAAAAACACTTAACACCAGCAATCATGTATGTGGAGCAGATGCAAAACTGCCTGCAGTCTGGTTTCTTCTCTTTTGCAATGCTCAGGCTACAGATTTATGTACACAAATGCATGCATATACTAGAGGAAAAGTACACACTCGTACTCCCCCTTCACTTCGTGAAGTGCTGTGTATTATATATAAAGTTTTGAATTAAAAAGAGCTCAGAAAATATGGGTTAAAATCTTCTGCATATTATTTCATCAGACACACCAGACCCCTTCAGGATTTCACATGTGGGTATGGTTATCTGCACGTGACTCACCATTGCTGGCCTAGAAGCCCAGGCACACAGGAGTGGACCATACAGGTAAGAGCAGGAGGTCCTTCCCAGCACAAGGAGACCTTCCACAGCTTCCACTCACACCCCTGAAAGGCCAACGCCAAAGCATCTGCCTCTTGCTGAGCTGAATCAGTCACAGGTCTGATTATTCCAGTATTATTATCTAGGTTTGAGGTAAGGTCTGAACTGAACCAGGCAAATAAACATTTAACAGAATGGAGGGGGAAAGTCTATTACGTATATCAAGAACACATCAATCTAAATCAAGTATGACCGTCAGGATGGCTTGTAGGATGAGGTCCTGCAGGAATAGGAGCAAACAGGGAGATGTGCTACTTTTAAGCAATTTGCTGTCAATATCAAGTTACTGGTGAGACGTATTTTCAGCTGCAGGGTATCATGAACACCCCAACTTCACACTTCCTAGAATGCATCCACCCAGAGGCTTCAGACTGCCTTGTGGGGCTGACTGTTTTCCTGGGAGATTCTGGACCAGGTTCATAGTAGGTATAAAATTAGTCACCGCTCCATGTGGCCAACAATCGTTTATTTTTGGCAACAGTGTGATATTTCTCTCACAAGCAGTATTTATTTCTACTGGCTAGATAGGCAAATTCAAGCACAAACCACCACTGTCCTACATTAGCTTTCCTTCATTCATGCCTCTTCCATCTACAAAAGACAGGGGAAAAAAAGGCGTCTTAATGATGCCCAGGGGGTGTCAATAAGTTTAACTACAGAGAGTCATTTTTGTTAATGGCATTCTGGCTGATGCAGTTTGAGTAAGGAGGATGAGAGAATCTTTCACTGTGTTTTTCTAAAGCAAATATTTGGCGCTTTCATCTTCCAGTGCTTTAACATGCAATCTGTCACCAAAAAAACCCATTTACGTGGGAGTTCATGGAAAATATATCATGTTTCAGACGCCAACAGAAGAAGAAGGGGGGGATATCTATCGTACTGCTGAGAAACGTAACTCATAGAAACTGGGTTGCAAACCACACAACTAGGTATTAGCCCATCTGCAGGCATAAAGCCATAGCTTAACACTAACGCTTCACCACCATCTTCCTGTCCATTGTTAATCAGCCAGGGTATAAGGTTCACAGAAGAGTCTCCATCATCACCTGTCCAACTGTCCTCAGCAACTTCCACTCATTTCATAAGAAACTGATTCCTCAGTGCACTCCACAGGTCCCCAGGCTGCCAGCCCCACACTGTCACCTACTTGGAGCATCTCGCATCCCTGTCAGCAATTCACACCATCACTAACAGAACCTGACAAAGAATTCTACAACCAAGCATGCTTCTTCAGGGTTTTGTTTTTCCTGGCTAGGAACACCAAGTATATCATGCACATTACTTGAGCTGCTCCACCTAGTCATTATCCTGAGAGAAAAGGACAGCCACGCTTCTGGTATGTGGAGCCACACAACCAGTACAAAACACAAGCTCTTCTTGGCCAAGCTGCCTGGAGATTGCCACGATTAGCAACTGACCCGATGCCCACCAGCTCATTTCTTGACCACCCTGGTTGCGGCTCCCATTCTCCGTCTGTTTTTGGCAGAGCAGCAGCACAGGCTGGGGCTTTTTCAAGGTTTTGGTTTTTTTTTCCCCTCCCCTCTCTTTTGCTTTGTGCTTGGCCAAGCTCCTGTCTTCCTCTCTGCCCATTAACGCGACGCATCAACGAGAGCAAGCGGAAGGAGGTCACTGAGCACTTGGCTGCTGAACGTCCCGGTCGCTGCTGAGCAGAGGTCAGATGCAAACACCTCCAGTGCAGAGCAGGACAGCGCAACGAGGGTGTTAGGGACAGGAGAGGGCTGACTGCCCTTTGGCCATTGCTGATCTACTAACGTAGCATGGAAAATCACCAGTCATCCTCATAGCGACACACAAACAAAATTGAAGGATTTATTATTTTTCCCCTTGCCTTTACCACCTTGCTAAAAAAAGCCCCAAAAATCCTCCTCTTACAAACTCCAGAGTTTTCTTCACAACATTCACACAGTGCCCTAACTTGCAGCTAACTGATTTCTTTTGTAGCAGATTTAATACTTGACCAAAGCTAGCTCTGAGAGCGGACCTGCAACAGATTGGCATGCAGTGTTTGGTGGTTGTACGATTAAGAATAATCTACAGGGGTCTTCCACTTGCATTTTCAGATAATGAAGGATGTTTTTGCAGCATAGGGACCGACCACTTCTATTACTGCAAGTTCAAGGTTAAGTGACACACCCGAAGTCAAAAAGGGCAACAACCTCCTTGATTTGCAGTCTGCTGTTTTAATACTCAAGATGATCCTTTCCAACTTGCAATATTTCCATTTCCAGATGGAGAACCGCTTCCCTCTTACAACACAAAATCAGCTGCTGCTGCTTTCCCTACTCTCTGCCTCTGCTCTTCCTCCCTTTCCTTGGCTTATACACTGGGATCAATTACCTAAATTTGTTGCTCGGCTGAAGTGGCAGGTCTCCAGTTGTTACAAAGAGAGGAATTAGATTACAGAGGAATTTACCTTCTGGACACTGCCATTACCTTCCTCTGCAGAGCCAATAGCTGAAGTGTTGTACCACACTCAGTCAAGCATGTTCAGCCCGTGCCAGTGACACCGTGCTGCTCAACCACAAGAGATACCTACTGGGTTTCCATGTCCTGCCATGATCACCCAAACGCCCCCCTCCCTAATCCAAGTCAAGCCACAAGACAAGACTTAAAAAGTTCTGTAGTCCATTTAGTTTGCATGAAACTGCTCTATTTCCTCTCATCAGGGATATTTAGAAGAAAACGTGAAAAAAATTAAGGAACTCAAGCAGCAAACCAACAAGGCACACATGCAACACGTGGGCTGCTGGAAGCACTGACAGCAGCAGTTCCATGCTGGGGTCCACCCTACCTGCTCCTCCAGGGACAAGGGGGGAGGCCATCACCCTCACACTGTTTTATAGTGGGGAAGGACGAAGAAAAGACATGTTTTTAACTCCTCTTCCTTTTTCACATCCAGGGCTCCAATTCCCTGCTCTGGGAAGTAACAAGTCCTTATGAACCTCAGACCTTCTAAACTAAAGAGAGCTGGGCAATGGAGAAAAGTTGTTTTATTGCTATAATTTCATATCTGGCCATCTAAAGGGCAGCCCTGGGGTTTTCACAAGCCCTAAGGACATGTTGCTGTCTGAGCACAGCCACATGCTGGCCAGAGACACCCGCACCAACACCCTACCGAGGGGCTGGACTGGGCTCTGGGCTGATGCTGCACTGTCTGGTCTGGCGGTACTGCTGCTCCCTGTCATCACTGATGGTTTTCTCCTCTTTTTCTAAGCTGGAAATACATCTTCAGAAAGAATCAGGGTGGTCACCCCAGCCACTTTCACAAACGGCACCGTGTCTGCTGGGAGGAAGGGAAGCGCGACGTCCGCTCTCCTTCTCCCAGCAAGCAAAGGCCAGCAACCAATTTGCCGCTGTTTTCAAGCCATGTTTATCCTTCCCGGGCTATGAGAACCCAACAGCTTTTTCCTGCCTGCTGTGAAAAGCAGGTTTCTCACCTGTCACTTCACCCCTGCTGTAAGCACAAGCCTGCTCTGAAAACCACCAGCAGTGATGACACGCTCAAATGAAAGTCTACTGATTGAAAGCCCTTGTGATCACCCTTGACCCCAATCCTGTAGATCATGTTAAATCCAACATTATCTCCCTGCCAACTTTGTTTTCCTAAGAGGTGAAAGACTGATGCCAGAGCCTGGACCTGAGGGGTTGAGTAAAGAGCCTGTCAGGCAGAAGGGGGCTGGAGACTGGGAAGCAGGAGAAAGAGGCTGAGATGCCACTGATACCCTCTCTCATCCTTCCCTCACTCTCCTCTTTAGATGATGTTTTTTTTCTAGGGGTTAGAATTAAATATAGTAAAAGAATCAATCAGAACTTGGGCTTTGCAAAGGGAAAAATAGATCTGGAGTTAACTAAATGCCCCCTGTTGTCCTTTGCTGGATAACCAAAATTAATACTGGGCTCAATAAAGCCTTCTGGTTTAGTACAATATGAGTGTGTAGCCCTTTCTGTAAATGCATCCCACTCCTTTAAGGCAAGGTACAGTTCTTATTTCAAACAGGCGGACAGGAGGCAGCTCCTTTCATTGGGCTATATGCCACTGCCCACCACAGCTGGGATGGACGTCCCTCCAAGGAGGGCACCACAAGCCCCATCCTCATGGAGCTATTCTTAGGGGCATCATAAGATGTACGCTTCCCGTATTATTTAACTACTCCATGAGGACATGGATGGATTAAAAACAAAGCCACAACAGATTGTTTCCATGTGGAAACAGCTTTGCCTCTACTCTTCCAAACATGAAATTTTAAACTGGCCTTTGGTAGAAATAACAGTGTGCTTCAAGGTATAGAGGTCTGTATAGAACAGGATAAAGCAGGAAGGAAGAAAAAGCCTTAGCCTCAAATGCTGCATTTCCCCAAAACAGTAACGCAGAGCCTTATTATGTTATTTGCCTGCAAAGATTCACAACTTTATACAAGGTCCTCTTGAAATGTGCGGACCAGAGTCCAACATGGAAAAACAAGCTGTTGAAGCACTGCGTAGAAGTGAGGTCATAGCTATTTTATTGGACCTGAGAAATGGAAAAATCATTGTATGACTAAAGGATTAGGACTGGGCCCAGTAAGTGCTGAACTTTGTATCCTGACTTATGAAGAGCCATCTCAACCAGGAAAGCCACACGGCTGAGGAGGTGGATTATAGTCTTAACCTGTCCAGCAACAAAACCAGTAACAACAACATGATGGGAAATAATTGCTATCGTGCAAAAAATTTACGCTCTGGAAATGATGGACTGTATTTTAAAACTATGTAATGATTTAAAAGAATCACGTATTTTACCAGGTTTATGAGATTTTATTATATTAATTTAAGAGACTTGGATTGGACCTGTTAACTCTGTATAGGTCATGTCTTCTATAAAATGGCTGGCATGTCAGCAATGCACTCTGGTTTAGCTATGTCTGGTGAGATTTCACATACTACAGAAAAAAAAGCATGCCACCCCCAGCAGTTTATAGAACACGTAGTGGAAAACCCAGGAGTGGTATCATTCCATAAACACATTTAATACTCACACACATTACATAAATATACACGTATAGACGCATACGCTCACAATGAACAGGATAATTAGGCAATAAATTGTGGAAACATGATAAATGGCATTTATCTGGCACCTTTGATTGCTTCATCTGTTCTGTCCTCACTAATCCTTTTCTGCGGAGACTAGTTTCGAAGATTAAAAATCCCAATAAGTTTCAGAAAACATACTTTAAAAAAAAAAAATTAGCCTTGAAAGATTCGCTTGCTTACCACTATAATTTCATGCATTTTTTTCAATCAAGAGAAATCTTAATCCAACATGCAGAATGGGGAATATTCACTGCTAGTTTAGAATGGAAAAAAAAAAAAACCCCAAAACAAACAACCATGTAATACGGACAGGAGCTTTCTATCCTATGGTGTAGGGAATCTTCCTTTTTCCAGTCACACACTGCACATAACCCAGGATCATCATGCCAAGAGATTTTTATCAACATTTGACTCGGTAAACAGAGAAAGTGATGAAAACAATCTTTACGTTTTAGTGGGCTCAAATCATGAGCAGCAGGACAATAAGAACATTTGGGCTATGTCCAAAAAGGGGTATTCATCAAACTGCCCTCCTCAGAACTAATCCCAAGGAGATAGGTTTGTTATCAGAAATAACCTGCTCTTAGGCAATTATAGGTGCGCTGTTTTGCCTCCTGTCTCAGGACACACCCTATTATTGTCATTATTAAACCATGTTTAATGACCTAAACACAATTACTTAGGGTGACTTGCCTTTAAATCTGTATCGATAACTAAACAAAAGGAAGTGAATGTTCCATTTTCTACCGTATTTACTTACTTGCCAGTATTTGCACAACTGATTTACCAACCTTAATGCTATGTGCAGAGACATTATTTACCATCTGATTGGGACGGAGCAGGGAAATGTGAAGGCTGGGCGGGAGCAGAAGAGGCACACCCTCCGTGCAGCAGCGGCCGTGCTGCTTGGCAGGAGCGGACCCATACGGACAGGCTGGAATTCCTGCCAGACCATCAGTCTATTTTTATAAAAGCCAAGTTTGTTTATCAGCTGTGGTCATGAAGTCACCACCTCCTGCAAGCTTTTGAAAAGCCAGCGTGAAATGAGCTTCATTCTCATTCCTGTTGGAACAGTCTCGCACTCAAAAACACCTACAGGTGAGCCAGGTCCAAGCCCCAAAGAAATTACTGTGCTCACCATGTCAGTGTGTCCATTCCTTGCTAAAGCCAGCAATGGATCTGAGCATATGGGCTCCAAGTCAGCAACCCTCTTTCTAAGTGAAAACTGGCACTTTTAAAAGCATAGCCACGAGCGTGGGTCATTGGGCCAGATGTCCTCCAGAGGTTTCTTCCAAAAGAAACTATTCTGTGACACACAGAATGACCGCCACTGTCATATCACACAAGAACACCTCCCTCTCAAATTCTACATGTAATGCCCTTCCACTGATTTTGATTAAGGGCTAGATCTACTCACAGTGACACATACGGTATGGAGGTAGAAGGAATATTATAATCTTGACTCAATTTAGGAGTGTAAATCGGTAACAGTGGGAATGTCCGTGATCTTTCAATATGATGGATTAAAGCAGAAAGCCACTCCAGAAACTATGAGGAGGATCTTACATGTTGTCCCATCACCCTCTGTATTCTCACAGAAGAATCTCTTCTTCAGATTCCTCATACAGGAACACCTTTCACTAACAACAAGTTTTCCAAACTAAATCTTAGGTAAACACATAATCCAGTCTGGTCACCAAATCCTCCAGAGATTTCTGGCTTGTATGAACTCTGCAGCATTCAAATCAAAGTCAGAATGTCAAAAAAAAAAGCTACCAAGCTGAAAAGCAGATCTTCAGAATGACTAGATTTAAGCTAGGTTTCATCAACATCAGTTGATCAAAATGACAAGACACTCCCTACTTTCCTGTTGTAAGAAGGACTATACTTTGGAATGGGATCGCTAGGAGTCAAATCTCTATTAGGAATGAAGCCAATTTGTAACTGGATTCATTTTTTAATCAGATTGAACAGCTAGGCACAAAAAAAGTAAATCTCAAAAATCTGAAACAGGATCTCAAGTAACAACTCCTTTGAGCAATGAGAAGTTAGGAATTTCATAAGCAACTCATGGGCTAATGAAGCAGAGAGTACACAGCTACTCCAGTAAATTTAGGATGTTGCCTGAACTCCTTAAAATTGTTAAATCCCACAAATTGCTAGGAAAGAAAGGATATTCCGGGTTAACAACTTCACTTCCACACATGAACTTAAATTTTGGAGACATGCTTGCACACATCTAGAGGAGGAAACATCCATTTATTGCTCCTCCCTAGGAATACATGTGAACTCCAAAGGGCAAGAGATAAGGGCTAAACACAAGTAAATCATTTCACAACAAAAGAAAGCATTAACAAATTCAGCTCATGAGCGTCTTCAAACTTCATTAGAAAATGGAGAGTTAAGGTCAACAAAATACAGGAAGATATTAAGTCAAGATAAATAAACCAGTAGCCCCCTTTTATCCTCCAAGCTCAGAAGAAAGGGGCATAGAGCCAACCAGCATGTACTCTTCAACAAAAGCTTCAGTTACCTCTTCACAGGGGGTCAGTTGCACTGTGGCTTCATATAATAGTTAGTTGGAAGCATAAACAAATTAGGACTGTTAGTTTGAAGGGGGACATGACCGTTGCCTTAGTATTGACCATCACAAGGTCAACAATTACATGTTCAAACAGCTAGCAGGATTACAGCATCACAGAACAGCTGAGGTTGGAGGGACCTCTGGTCTAGTCCAACCACCCTGCTCAGAGCAAGGTCAGCTACAGCAGGTTGCTCAGGTCTGTGTCCAGTTGGGTTTTGTGTTTCCAAGATGGAGACACCACGATCCCTCCGAGCAACCGTTTCCAGTGTTTGATCACACCTGCAGTAAAAATGTCTACGGCTCCTTACGTGGAAGTAGAATTCCCTGTATTCCAGCCTGGATCCATTGCCTCCTGCCCTGTCACCGAGTACCACTGAAAAGTGCCTGACTCCATCTTTTTTACTCCCCCCATCAGGTATTTATATACATTGCTAAGATCCCTCTGGGCCCTTTCCTCTCCAGGTTGAACAGTCCCAGCTCTCTCAGCCTTCCCGCACATGATGCTCCAGTCCCTTAATCACCTTCATGGCGGACTTTGCTGGACTTGCTTCATTAAGTCCATGCCTCTTCTGTACTGGGGAGCCCAGCATTGGACCCAATACTCCAGAGGTCACCAGGGCTTAATGGATGTGCTTGTATTCTTACTTTTTATGTAGGAGTTTAGTCAACAGCTCCTGTTCATCTATGCAGGCCTCCTGACACTTTTGCTTGACTTCTTGCCTACCAGGATGGACTAGACTTGAAGTTGGAGGAGATTTTTGAAAATCAACCAGCTCTTCCTGGATGCCTCTTTTCTTGGGACCATATCTCACAGGATTCTTCCAGAGAGATCCCATAACAGATCAAAGTCTAATCTCCTGAAGGACAAGGCTGTCACATCCTGCATTTAGCCCTCCTCCTTCCTTGCAGGATCCTGAACTGTACCATCTCATGGTCACTGCAGTCACAGCTGCCCTGATCTTCACATTGCAAGCCAGTCCTTCCTTCTTCCTAACTATGAGGTCGAGCAGAGCCCTTCCCCTTGTCTTCCTTTTAATCACCTGTATCAAAGTGGTTACTGATGCACTCCAGAAACCTCTTGCACTGCTCGTCCTCTGCAATGTTTACTTTCCAGCAGACACTACTGTAGTTGAACCCACCCATGAGGACCAGAGCCGGGAAACGTGAGCTTTATTCCAGTTGTCTGGAGACCCCCACTACAATATTACCCCATGTTGCTCTTGGCTGGCTCAGGACCCCTTCCCAGGCAGGGTATTACAGTGTATGCAATTGAAAAGAAGGGAGCAGAAAAGGTATTCTTGGTAAATATGGTTATAAATATTTACAGCTGTAACAGCAGTAAATCCATTGCCTTCCTTTTCAGAAAGCCCCAACCCAGAATGCTCAAACATACTGACAGCTGAGCAGACTGTACAAGCGAGTCACAACATCCTTCCTAATAACCAGAAGAGCAGTATATTGGGGGGTCTGGGACCCTTGTTTTCTGACACTCTGGATTTATCTTCAGAAATTAGTTACTAAGCTTACACATGTTGGTGAGGCAACAGAAGCTGCCTATGAAGTTACTGGTTAGTTACTCAACCCTGGCACCAGACAATCACTTTGAACTGACCTATACGTCTGCAAGGAAGACAAACACATGGACACTCGCATGGGATCTTCTAGGAGGGGACAGGCCACGTGCTCACCTGTGGGTGAATGCAACTGCCATGCTAAGCACATCAACGTGCTTGTAGAAAGCTTTACAAGGCTGAGGAGGGTCCTTCAGCCTGACTCTCCACTGCAGAGCAGGGAAGTTACATGTTTGAGATGAAAACAGTATGTGCGCTTTAAGTCATAAGACAACATGGCCAAGCTAGCCTGGGCTATTTTTCTGGGTGTTGCCCTAACATCTTGATCAGCCACAGAAATGTCTCAGCTGGAGTTTAGTCACGCTTCTGACCCAGACTAGCTGGCACCACTGGGTGAAACAAAGGGCAGCCATGCCTTGCCTCCTTCCTGTGCCCAAATTAATCAATTCATCCTTGCAAATATCAAAAGGATGCGAGCACCTGAATGGAGAGGGGTTATGCAAGGGAATAAGAGATTACAATGTCATGTTTAAGTAAAAATGTTAAAGCATCAAGAAAATATCCAATATATTTTCCTTGGCTCAAGTACACAAGAAAAAAATTTGCAATAGTCCAAGGAATTCTTGGACACTCTCACCTCTGTTTCTTCAGAGATGTAAAAATAGATTTGATAATACAGATAAAAATATACCACAGCAAGGAATCCTGTTTCTTCAGAATAACAAAAAGGAAAATGGAGAGTGTCTTACCCCACTCTAACTTCTTTGATTGTTGCTCTAATTGTGGTGATCATAACCTGGAAAAGGGAACAACGCTAGTTCTTACCCACCAGCTTGGAGCGTGGTGTCAGGGCTATTTTTACCAAATAACAGATCTCCCAACTTGTCACAGAGAAAATACATTGAGCAACAAGTCTGGCTGCCTCAACTCATCACATGATCGGCCTTAAAAAAAACCTTTTGTTTTTGATAGCATAAATTAGTGTGCAGATATGAAACAGCATTTTACAGACTCCACTTTCACATTACGTTGTATATCCTGCATGCATATGTAAAATACAGAATATAATGCACATACAGAGAACTCGCAGTGATTACTAATTGGGTACAAAATGTATATACCACTTCTTTTCTAAAAGCAACAACATATATGCTTGAATTACTTGTCATCCAGGTAGCTGGCTGGTGTTCACACTGCTACTTTAAAAACTTATGCAGCTGCACCGAGTTCTGTCTTTCCCGAGATAAAAGCATGTCCTGAATATTCTTTATTCTTCAGGGCTACTAATTTGAACAGACCTGTCACTCTAAGTAGAGGGAGTTGTGGAATATTGACATTCTATTGAATTATTTAAGATAAATTAACAATGTTTCACATCCTAGGAGATTGCTATTTGCAGGAAAAGCCTGACATACTTGTGTTTAGACCTAGTAGCCAGAATGCGGAGAAGTTACAATTTAAAAAACTATCTTTTATTCCGCATGGAAATAAACAGGAGACACCAGCTGACTGCATGTGACTCGCCTCGGCGCTGCAAGCAGAACTGAGAGTTCTGAATATTTTATCCTGCTTTGTTACAGATGGCAAGGACAGGAATTCTTACGTTATCATCTTGCTAATTTATGGCAAAACCAGTCCCTTCCCAGTCAACATAGACAAAATGTTGATGACTAGACTCAAAGCTATGGGATGCTCATTCCCTGTCAGCAGAAGCCATGTTTAGACTTTTAAAAGGGTTTGAAGGCATGAGCTCTCCCGCTCTGGAAATCCCAAGGAGAGACCCTGGCCACCGCTGCTGTTTCAGGCCTCTATCCTGACCGTAACAAGAGCTGAGATACGAGAAACTCCAGGCACCTTTACAGTCACACAACGCTCCTGTCTTTCTGTGAACAGATACGGATCTGTTCTAAGGCTGGCAAATTTGGAGCAAAAATTCGTAAATGAAGAAGAGGCTGTGTTAATTCTTAATGGGTGCTATTGCACAGGAGGAGTTCAAGCCTCGATGCTCATAATGTTCACACACAAAAAAATAACAGGGCTCAGTGAATCACCACCATAATTCCCTCAGCAAATTATGGTTTGAGCTAATGTACAGAGAAATGCTGTCCGGGATTCAATGCCAACACACTCTGGGTGGGTATGCCGCCTTCCAAATCCTCACCAGAAAGACTGTGGAACATTAGCATGGAAAGGCATAGATAGATATATACGTGCATATATACACAGATTATATCTGTACATATGTAGAGTGTGTATTTATTTTCATGTATGTATATATAGGTGAAGAAAAACTTGGGAAGCATCTCCCTTCTCTAGACACTGACACTTTCTTTTTTTTTTTTTGTTAACCTTTTCTGCAAAATGCAGAGCAGATGTTTAGAAGTAGGGTAGTTGAAGAAGAATATCCCCAAAGAACAGAAGACAGTAGCACTGTCTGCTTGCCTATCGCTGTCTGTGTGTCATCAAGACCTGAAGGACCAGCGAGGTGCCTGGACTTTGCTGTTCACACTGAGAAGAGACCCTGGCACTGGCGGTTCTCTGTGGCAAGCTGGAGCAGGAGCAGCAGCACACGTGCTGGGGATGTGGATGGTGGGACCAAGAACAGGGCCAGTCATGGGCTCCACACTCCAGGAAGGAAGCCCATCCCTCCCATCCACCCAAAGACCTTTGAACACAGAGCAGCACAATTCGGCATCTGACCGGCCACCAAGGGCACGGTACTCCATTTACAAACATAATGCTGAGTCACTAACCATACCCGAGAGACTGACAATGGGAGATTAGCGTGAATTTATGGCTGAGGTCCCTCATTTTTCTTCATCATGGTAATGACTCATTTCCTACCCACAGGGGTGAAGGGCTGGCTATGAAACCTCCCATTGTTCCTCTCACTTACCTGGTAAGAAGGGGATTAAAATGGAGGCTTACTTGTGCTCCCAGTTTCTACAGAAAATTATGCAGGAGGAGTCTGGGGAAAGATTTCAAAGACAGGAGTGTGTGCATATGTGGATGTGGAACGAGGCTCTGAATGGTAAAGAAGAAAAAAGCCAAATGGGCTTGATCTTCAATTCAAAATTAGTTGGATCATCTTTTATATACAAAAGGATATGCATCTATAATCTTGCAGACATAACCGTAAGTATATATGGAGCCAGGCTGCCCACACTAACATGTACCTCCTCAGTTACTTTGTCCACCCCATGTGTGTTGGCACGTTCCCTCTCAACATTTCTGAGTCTCTCACAAGCTTTACACAGCTTCTTTCTCAATGTGCCGCTAGTGTTTTTGGTGTTGGGCTGTTTTATTCTAAATAAAAACCCCACAAATACATTCATGTATGTTTTTGAGGTTCTGACTTGGAAGAAAAATACAAAACAAAACACCCAAAAGTCACCAGCTGGGGAGAGGTTTCCAAGTCCAGTATCTCCAATCTCATTTGAAGTTAGAAACCCAAAGCATTTTATCATTGATTAGATAACCGAGAGACTATAATACCAAATCTTAATTATCCATCATCTCTGCACCAAGTATTTTAAATATGGCATGTTTCCAAAATGCTGTTCGTTTTATGAATGACCTAGGATCAATACAGTTGGAGCCACGGTAAGAAGCTAATTTTACAGAAATGAGAAGACCACCTCTCAGTAGCACTAGAGAAATTCCTTATTTTCTTTTCAACAGCTTAAATAGAGCTTTGCTACCACTTGTTCCTCGCCATTTAGCTTATCAGTCCCCAAATCATACTAATTAAGCGTTTATTATACATAGTAAACCACATAAAGAGAATTCTTTCTCAGGAAAAATGCCAAATGCTACACAGAGCTCTGGTGAAGTCTTCTCCCACCTTCCGTGAATCATTATGCTTTGAAAAGAGCAGTATGATCCAGAAAAAGAACTGACATAACAACGCTGTCTTTTTCAACACATAGGTTTCCTATTATGTGTACTTAACAACTTATTTGGAGCATCTTCATACCAAGATGGCTATAATAAGTACTTTGAAGTACCAACCTTAAAATAAAAGGCTTATATACACAATTGAAATGATTGCAGCTCAGGAGTTACCAAGCACCGGCTGAGCTCTTGCACCTCAGCTGATGCTTGGCACTTTATTAACTCCCCGTAAATCACAAATCTATTCATAAATGCAGGTTATCTTCAGCAAGCGCTGAACTCTTTTCTTCTGCCATGCTTCCCAAGTCGGGTGTCCAGCATTACTTGTAATTTTGAAAAACTTAAAACTACATACATGCCCACAGCGTTTAACTCTTGCTGATACCACCAGAGCTACTCAACTACAGAAAGCAAGTTCAGGAAGCAATCCTCCTCTAATTCCCATGTCATTAAACAGGAGTGTTGACTACTGGCTGGTAGAGTAGGAAACACTACTTATTTCTCTATCACTGTTGATACAGATGTAGGCCTGAGTAGAATTAGATATAAAACATGCACAGAGGCGCTGAGGCAACAATAGTAATATGGGGATATTATAAAGGCAAAAATATAACTTAACATAGATATTTTCATACGTCACCTCTTTGTCTCCCTTGTTACAGGGTTTAGTGATACTAATGCAAGAATGAGGAAGAATTTAGCTCAACCTTTCTGGTTGTTTTTTACAGAAGCAACGGTACAAGGTAAAAACCCACAAAATGGGAAACACTGGGCAAATATGGACCCAGAATGTCACTGAGAACAGTATGTGGAAATGTGCCATTTTAATGAACGTATTCTCAGAAATATACTTTAAAATAAGGCTTTAAATACAATATGTTTCTGCACATCCGTTTTGCCAGGCTAAAAAAAAAAAATCGTATTTCTTGGAGGCCACTGTGTTCTCTTGAGGTACAAGAGGAGCATGACAAGTGAAGGGCTTGTACAATTGAGACACTGGAAGAGCTTTGAAAACTATTACAGAAATCAAAAAAATCCTGTGCTACAATATTGTCTCTATTTTTTTTCCTTTTCTTAACCTAAAATGCAATAAACAGTAAAATCTTAAATTGCACGGCCTTCAGTCAGGTCATGCTGATCTCAGTATCTTTAGTTCTCATCCATCTTACCCACCACCAAAGGTGGTGTACCTTTGATGTGAACTAATTACATTCGAAACATTTTGTCAAACAGCTTAATGCAGATGCCAAATAAGCTCTGTCTGTCTAAACAGGGCTTTAGACAACTTATCACTTTCAGTGTTAACTAAGAGCTAAGTTCCACTTCAAATAGAATCGTATGCTGCACAGAGGAAGANTATACGTGGGCAACAATAAAATACACAATGCTGAAAGCAAAATTTCTTTTATCTGATAAAACTATCTACATGACAAGTGGAAGTGTTTTAGGACAAGGCATTCTGTCTGCTGTCTGCAGCATCATTTCAAGATCTCCTCAAACGAATCTTGTTTATTAAAAATGTATTAAAAAGAATGATTATTTCAAAAACAAAAATTGGGGGGGG
>WEIS01044650.1:0-12543 GCA_013389965.1 Todus mexicanus
ACTATTCCATGATTCTATGATTTGAATTGGGTGAGGAGGGTTGCTTATCAATTGTCTGGCTTTATATGCCTATAGGGTTCACATTTTGTGGCCACAATTCAAATGTTTATTTACTTTCAAGTGTTTGATTCTTCTGTATTCAAGTGATGTCAGCAGTGGGGCTTTTTGAAAAGGAAAACATATCCCTTCACAATCTTGAAATCAGAAGAGTTTATAATAGTTAGTCTGATTTTAAAGAAGATCCTGTCCTAGGTTAGGACTAGGATAATTAAGTTAGTGTGTCCTTTTATAGGAGTTAAAAATCATCCCTCTGTGGCCCTCACAGATTCAGGAAAGCTTTTCAACTTGTTCTTCCACAAGCATCAAAATAGTCACGCTTGAGAGTAGTTTGCAATGAAGAATGAAGTTTGCAGGATTTCTCTCTCTGCCTGACTGTCAGCAGGCAGCGTTCATCCAGCAGCAGGCAAATACATTAAGAGAAGGAGGCAAAATTAAAGAGTCATGGAGAATTGAGAACTCAGCAGCTGTTTCCCCTTGAATTATCTACTTAGGAGCCCCTTCTCTACATGCTTGACATGGGAACAAAAGAGGCTGCCGTCCCTCCTTCCAACCGTGGCTGACAATCTATGACAGACTATCTGGCAAAGCTGCAGAACCATTACTGGCTTACTAGGAAGGCTCGGGAGACATCTACGATGCCACTGAGGCAAGGGCCCTTACACCTG
Source organism: Todus mexicanus (assembly GCA_013389965.1). Classification (NCBI taxonomy): domain Eukaryota; kingdom Metazoa; phylum Chordata; class Aves; order Coraciiformes; family Todidae; genus Todus; species Todus mexicanus. The sequence goes on from WEIS01044650.1 coordinate 726, forward strand.
CTGAAAGGCTGGATAATTCCCATTCGGGCTCCTTGGTGAAATGCCCTCATGGGGTTTCTGTACGTTTTATTTAGTATTCTCACGTCAAGTTGCTCAAGTGACTGTACAAGGACATGAAGCATGTCTCCATCTCTTGAGGGACACATCTCCCGAGATCGCCATTCAGGGCCCTTCAAGCTGTCCTGTCTTTCACACATAGCTCATCTCTCAGCTGGTGATGAAGGGTGACCTCTTTTGGCACTTTCTCCATCTGATCTGGACAGCCCTGGAGTACGCATGAGTTAGCATCCTGCAGCTCTACATCCTGACTGACACCTTGTTGCATCAACTGGATCCTCCCCTCGAGATATGAAAGCCTTGTCACATGTTGACAGACCCTATTGTTCCACAGAGTAACCAAAGTTTTATCCTGAAAAAGATGCTGTCTTGGCCAACGTAATTACCACTAGCAATGACCTTCTTGGGTAAAATTCTAATATTCTAAGTTTTTCCAAAGTTGCAAGGGTATCCAAAGTAATTTTCAGTTCTTATCTTTAAAGCTGAAATAATACCTTATGTGAAGTGTTATTTTGTTGTTTGCAAGGCCCACCTGCAAGAATAAAGTGGGCCAAGCTCTAATCATTAAGAATGCTCAAGGATGCGCATTCACTTGACAAGATGAGGAGAGCTACACAGGGTAAGAACATTACTCATTAGAAACCAGAGATTATAGACTTCATGGAAATCACTAATCATTTTTTAAAAAAAGAAGTCGAACTAGCAGTATTTTTCTCTTTTAACCATCTGACAGACTTGCATGCAGAGAACAAAGGCACATTTTGCATGGTATAGCTACTTTGCTGGCATTTGGCCTCTGCAGCAGAAATAACATTGTTTGACTGAGAATATGAGTAGAAGACATCTCCACCTGCCCACAGGACAACAGTGCTAGTCACGGAAATAGCCGAGAACCTGGCAGTAAAACAACTTACAAAGAGCCACTGCCTGGCAAAGGCAAGCTACTGCTCAATGTTTAGATATTCTTATATAAGCACGTGGTAAGGTCTTAAGCACCACTGGACTGAATAGGAAAAAAGATCTGAGTCAAAAAAAAATAAAAATGACTGGATATATATATGGACACTATCACGGGTCACTTCAGTTATTTGTGCCCACAATTACTTCAGTGCTAAACTGTGCTGAGAACAACCAGCAGCAAGCATCCCTCAAATGTACAGTCCCAGCACGGGAGCCCACTTCAAAACTCCTCCTACCCAATTCAAGTCCAGGCAATAGATTATAAATAAACAGCAAATAATCCCAATCTACCTACTTTCTAACAGCAAACAGAGAAGGCAGAACTTCCCCTCCAGCTTCTGCTCTGTACCATTCTCCTCCAGTGATTCACTCCAGAGACATCTTGACTTTTCTGCTTTGCTTTTGAGCGTGTCCTTCACCTTCAACATGAAACGTCAGTCTCCTATTTTAAGCCACAGTTTATGAAAGATGAACCTTCCAGTTAACCACACAACATTTGAAAAGGCAGATTCTAGGAGGATTCCAGGTTCTCATCCTAGATCTTCCCCACACACACACTCTACCACCATCACCACTTATTTAATCAAGTCTGTAAAAAGAAAGTTCACAATGTGATAACTATGTTCATTTTGGTCACACCCCACCCAACCATATGCCGTTGTTTTTTAGCACACATGGAATTTTTGCACGCTAGCAATATGTTGGAGCTTTTTGGGTTTTAAGTGCTGAAATTAAATTACTTCTGGTGTGAAAACTGAAGGCGCTTCCAGCAACATGCAAGAATTGCTGAAGTCGTTGCAGATTCCACAATATTTGGGGTGTGGGACAGAGGAGATGTACCTCTTCCCTGTTTTCTTAAATCGGTTTACACCACAGAAGTACCTCAGCTAGCTTGCTTGGACGCATCTATACAGTGTGGCAGGAGCATGGTGCAGCTCCAGGAATAATTAGTCCTGCTGAAGGAAAGCAAAGACAAAGACAAAGTAATAACACGGCACCGTTTTGCTTGAGATTGTTTGATTACAGCAGTAGAGCAGGAAAACATGGACAGCTACAAGTTGTTTATTCAAATCTCCCGGAATCCTTTGTTTGTTTTGCATGAATAAGGAAACGTGCGATGAAAGCATCAAAGGAAAATCCGGGGGTTTTGGTAAATTCGCCACAGTTTAAACGCTTCCTTACGTAAGTCAAAGGAGGAGGAAGCGGAACATTGCACAAACCCAGCGCTTTGGCATTGCTGGGATTGCACCACTTAAAGAATCAGCAACAAAGGGAAATATTTCATGAGAACTTCCAGTAAGAATTCTAAACCAGATCTCATTTTCACTCTCTTTCACCTTACTTTCCTTAACAATTAAGCACTGAAGCATCCCTTGACTGAACACTCTCCAAAAAAAGTCTATTTTAAATCAGGAATACTCACATTCCACTGGCAGTTGAATTAAGAAGTATTTCTAGTCATATTTGCAGTTGCCATGCTGGGTCAAAAAATACATAATTATTTGCAGTTTGAAGATAAATCATGAAGTGAAAGAATAAGAGGGGAGGAAAAATTGTATCTTTGGGGAGTTACTGTGAAAGCGTTTAGCTAGGTACGGGAAAGTATTTTCACCAGCTCTGAAAAATTAAATATGCTCGAGATAAAACTTCCAGGACCCTCTGTGGAGCATGATGGGCTTTTTTGTCGGGTTTGTTGGGGGTTTTTTAAGGTAAATAAACACTTTACTCCCTTAAAACAACCTTTAAATCAAAGCTTCCTCCCAGAAGCTCAGACATTCCTTGTATAAGCTTTAACCACACACAGTTGTATGTTTTTTAGCCCACACTCACACCAGCCTCTTTTTATATTCCCTGAGCATCATGAACCAGCAAGCATCAGTACATGGCACTTGGGGAGGTTGGTAACACCTTAGGAGGGTTGGGAAAACCATGGCACTCTCCTCCACCTTCCAGGAAAACCCAAGCATTGGTCTGAAACATTTTGCAGACCCCAAAACGTTATTTTATTGGACTCTAAATATAAATGTTGATTGCAATTTGTGGTTTCAAGCAAGCAGCACTCTGCATTGGCGCATGGCAGAGCCAAAGGCAGGCCCATTGACGGTAAGGCATGATAGCTTCCCTCCGTTTGAAGGTTTAGAACCACCTTTGGACAATTAGACATAAGACTGCATTGCCTAAATTTGCATAAAATGAGAATCACACAGATGGACAACACATGCTTCCCATAAGTCCAGTGTGAAAATTACTCTATCGCTTGTCGTTGTACCCAATCTTTCCACATTTCTGGCAATTCACATCTTAAACAAACAAGAATTGTGACAAGCAAAACAGATGGTCTCTCCTCCTCCCGCCTAAAAGTTCCAAAGGCACATTTCCCAAAATTCTTGCTTTATAATGGTGCTGTTCGACTTGTCACAGCAGTTTTGAAAGAATTTTCAGTAATACACAAATAGCAGGCCGGAGCCTCTTCGACACAGAGGTCCTGGAAAACCTGCCTGTGAGCGCAAAGGGTCCACTCAGGGACCGAGCCGATGCCCCCAGATCTTCTAGGTGAATTTAAAGAGGTGTCAGCCAAGCTGTCTAAAGCAGGCTTGCTATTAAAAGGCTAAAAGGCAGACTCTATTTCCTCCTCCATTTATAAAAGTGGAGTATTAATTTGGCATCAGCTCATTATTCAGCATGTGGGAGCTCTATCAAACCTTCCGATTTGCCAAGGAAGATGCCCTACAATGAAGGGTGCTCCTCATCAGTGGCACATGAGCCTTTTCACCGGGAGCATTCACGCTGGATATACAGCCAAGGACGCCTTTGCCTCCCATCACGGTCTTAAAGCACGAGCTTCGCATTACTCTTATCTCCAACCCCATGTGGTCTTCTGCACAGATGTGCCAACTCTGGTTACAGGTGTCCACCTCCTGCAGTAACTGTGCACTGTTTAGAGGGATGGGGTAAGTAAATGCACCTTGCAAGGGTTAGAGAGATGTGGATAACTACATGACGGTAACTTATGAACAAGCTGATGACGGGCAAAGAAAATGTTAGGTATGGAGAAATTGTAGCCATCAGACATATCAGAAGCTGCATCTTTATCTTTTCACTCCTTCATGTGAGGAGTGGGCAGGAGTAAGAAGTCCTTGCTTAGGGTATTGCTGAAGGAACAGTAAGTGTGCAACCCACCAGAAAATGAGCCAAGAGTCTACCTCTTCTCTTGGTGCTACCGTTAGTCTATTCTAGAAAAGAAGGGGCATCTTTCCCACAGTCTTGCAAGAAGGCAACTGTTGTCAGCTCCATTTTGAGAGAAGTCAGATGCCTGTGTATCAGGTGGTGTCTGAAACATCTACTTAAGAAGCCCCTCAGCCAAGTTAGAGGACGAAAATCCATTTACTCAACACCATAAGCTGACAGAGATGCCTCCATACACACAAGAAGGCAGTTCCAGGACCCTCTAAGGTTGGCAGACGATGCTTTCCAGACTCAATTTCAAATTCGTGTGCCTCGGGGGCTGTCTTAGGTGTCCCATTTTGGCTCTAAGCCTGGTTTACAGGTTGGGTATTTAATCCCCTGCACAGGGGAGGGCTACATATTGTGTGTTACCCCCAAAGTTTGCAGCCTCTGTATGTCAGACTTGGAAGTGTGCTTTTCTCAGTAAAAATTTTACACACAAACTCAAATGCTTGTGAAAATGAAAAGAAAACAGTTGAAATGCATCTTTAACAGGACTGATCGGATGGCACCTAAGTCTGATTTACTGGTGAAAAGAAAGAATACAGAGACTCTTGCTCATGATCAGGATCTGCCGCTCTCACACTGAATATCATTTCACTGCCCATACTACCGCTTCAGTTTTAGTTGACCAAGTCAAGACATCATTAAATTAGGTTGAGCAGTAATTTAGACCAAAAATACTCCCTGCTATTGTTCTTTTCCCCTAAACAGAGGGGGGCAGAGCAGGAGTAAGGGTCATTTCATACTAAAATGCATAGCGAAGATAAGGAATCTTTTCTGCAGTGTTTATAAACCTATATCATCCAGAGCCTGAAGTCTTTTATTCTGTAAATGCCATCACACATTTCCCCATTTCATCCATCCTGACAATATGTTTTGATACCAATTTGAAATGATCACTTCTGAATCAAAAATCTCATTCAGTCTTTATACCTCCAGCTCCTTGGAGTCTGTTTTACACATAAAAACTACCTCTAAACTGCAGAATCAGAGCAAACTCTGCTTCAACTGCATTTAGAACTAGATGAGATCTCCATAGTACTTGCACCTGGAGAACAAGTATCTTCTAAGAAAGGCAACTAATCTAAATACAAATTTTTTTTTTTTTCTTCTGATGAGAAATGTCTTCCTGGATTCAAAGAAGATTGAAGGCAAAAAGCCGGGACATACCTGGGAACATCTGTACCATTCACCATGTCACCTTCTGGTGACCAAAACTGCTAATGCAAGGGCATCCTCCCTAACTTCATAAGCTCCATGTCCCTCTTGATAAGCATGCAGGAATCTGCCTGCCTTGAGGGACTCGAGGGCATTGCATGGAGAAGCAGCAGCCTAGGCCAAGTTCTTTAAATCTAATCACTGCAGTCTGGCAATTTTTTGGCGTGCAGCCACCCCCAGCAGCCATTCGAAAATGCCAGGTGGCTCCATCTTGCCAGCGAGATAATTTGGCAGAGACTGTGAAATGAGGCAATTCAAAGTGAAAATCGCCTGCCCTTTCTGAACAGAACTGTCTCAAACACTTGATTAGATTTCAATCCAAAATAGTTATTTTTGTGTTCAAATTAACTGACTGCAAAATAGGCCATTTTCATCCCAGCCTGTCTGGCTGATTGTGCCTCAAAGACTTTGTGGTATTTCCGAATGTTACCTTTGCTCAGGCGTGGGCTCTGTCATGGAAACTGTCAGGATATGTTGGAAATGAGAATTATATTTTGATAATCTTCATTATTAATAAAAGGTTTTTTGCAATGAGGAAACTTCACATTAAGAAAAACTCTGGCGAGCCACAACACACATCTTTCCCCAGCTTCTTTCCACATCTCATCTTCAGCAGCAAGACTTACCAGGAGAAAAAAAAAACAAACTACTACTGGCTGCTACATGTGCGCAGAGGTAGTTGAGAGGCTGCTATCAGATTTATTTTTGTTAATATTGAATGGTCACAACCAAACCTGAGCTAGTTTTGTAAATATTCCTGATCTCAAAGATTTCCAGCATTGGAACTATGTTGAGATCTTATTTTTCCAGGTGTTACCATCAAAACATTTTATTCCCAAGCTGAAGAACACTTTATTGGGGAATTTCATTTTGGTTACACCTCAAAGAATTTACAAGTTTTTTTCAAAGAATCAACATCCGAGCATTCCGACACAGCATCCATGCCATCCTTTTCTTCCTGCCTTTTTACACACAGGTATTTCAGAGCTGTAAGACAAGATAGAGGGGTTGCAAGGCAGATTGCTTGTGGTTTTCTTACACCACCAGCTGACCTTCCATGTAACCTCAGAAGAAGCCACTTCATTCAGCTCCCTGGCTGTAAACCAGGGATAACCATACCTAGAGAATTCACTACAGGCTAAGCATTATTAGGCATAATTTCTGCTATTACCAGGAGCTTTTGCAAGTCGGTAATAGCTAAATATCAGAGATTTACAGAGCTTTTCTCATGCTGTGAGGCAAAAAAGTATAACTGGCTCAACATCACTGTTTTCACAATTATTGTAAGGCTGAAAATAACATCTTTGCAGGTATTTAAAGACCAGTAGGGAGCTCTCTAGGCTCATCCTCTAGCATAACAATTTATAAAGTTTTTTTTCCTAGTGATTCCTCCACCAGACTCACACATCTGTGGTTTAGACGTAGCAATTTTCATCCTTTTTGACTTGCGCTTTTCAAGGAGAGGTGTTAACTTCTGTCAAGCCTCCAGGCGATAAAGCTGCCTTTTTAAGCTCTCCTTTGAGATGCCTTCAAAATAGTCCACAGAGACCAACAGGCTCCTGATTAAATTGATTCGAGCTTATCACATTCACTGCTTCAGCTCTGTGTATTCCTGTCTCCAAAGAGCTTTCTCTGCTCATGCAGACCCAGCCAACCCTGCAGAGAGCAGCTAGATGGGATGTTTGAGAGATGGGGGAGCCAGGGAAGGACATTTTCCCCACAGCTGGTTGAAGTGTGCCACCCTCTGGACACTGCTCTAAATCTCCTTTTCCAGACCACCCAAATCTTGAGATAAAGCTCAGTGGGGTCCAGTAAGTTGCAGACCTGACCCAAAAGCAGGTTTCAACTATGTAAGAGAGCCCTGCTCAGCCCAGCCAGGAGAAAAAGGCTGGATTTCTACTGTTATCTCTATAGCCCATTGCTGCAGACGACTTTGATCCTGTGACGTCAGGCAATGCAATTCATTTTCAGCTATTAAAAGTCTACATAATCTGTTTCTACCTTTGGACTGCTGCTCTCCTTTCCCTTATATCTGTTGCCACCAGAGACATGCGAACTGCAGCATCACCCAAGTCAGAAGATGTGCTAACAGGCAAGACTTCCACCATTAAGGCCTCATTCTTAATTATTTATATTTTTTTTTAAATTTCAGTTATGTTGTCCTTTTTAAGGACATTTGTCCATTTAAGCCTCAGCTCCCCTCTCTGTCTCAAAGACAAAGAGCCTAAACAGTGCTCTGCAGCAGACGATCCTCCTGGGAAGGAGCACAGACTGTACCTTGCACTAAGCAGCAAGTCTTTTACAAAGAATGCCAAGGCAGAATGCAAACTGTCTGATAGGGCAGGAGGCCACAAAACCAGCCCAATAAAGTAAGCACATGGAGCCTCCAGATGGATGGCAGACCATAGCACAGGATAACAGAATCATGGAATGATAAGGGTTGGAGGGGACCCTGTGGAGATCATCTAGCCCAACCCACCTGGTCCAGCAGGGTCACCCAGAGTAGAAGGTCCACGATCACATTGCCCAGGCAGGATTGGAATCTTTCCAGAGAAAGAGACAGAACTGGTCTTGTCTGTGCTTCAATGGTTGGTCTGTAAAGTTGTGATAGTTTAAACTTCAAAGAAAAAGGGAACAGTATTCTAGCAAAGTTACTGCTTGTTTAACTCACGTCCACCAAGAAAGCTCACAAAGCTCCCACCAAGCCTTTCTAGCACAGATACAGCACGTTTAGAACATGTTGGAGACAGATATCAAGCAGGGCAGGGTTTCCTCAGCTCACAATCATGGATAATAAACTGCAGAATAACCCTGAGTAGTAGTGTATGGTCGCATCTATCTTTTGAGAAGGAGCACTGGCCCGGGTTGCCCTAAGAGGTGGTGGCTGCCACACCCCTGGCACCATTGCAGGGGAGGTTGGTCGGGGCTCTGAGCAACTCTAGTTGCAGATGTCCCTGCTCCCTGCAGGGGGGTTGGACTACATGATCTTTAAAGGTCCGTTCCCACCCAAACCAGTCTGATTCCATAAGAACAGAGAGCAGGCAACAGCCACACCAAGAACACGATTTGAGTTGCCTACTTTACTTATTTTACTTCTCATCGGTACAATACAATCAGCAAACTCCACTTCTGCACTTACACAGCATGAGTTGCAAAATTTTCCTTTTAGCTACCTCAAATTTCTTCCCTTTCAGCCTCACTGATGGAATTTAACCCATTAAATAAGACTTATAGCAAGGCGAGGAAGATCTACCCTAGCTTTTTCCTTTCCACACAGTGCTGATGAGGGAAAGGGATGAAGAGAAAAGGATGAAACGATGTCAAAAGATTATTCCATGTCTGACACTCTGTGGTCAAAATCCAGTACTGCAGTAAAGTCCCCCTGCAGAAACCAGTCCTGCCTCAGAAATAATCCAGTGCAAAAGTGACCCCACTCAATAGACCAAAAGAGGTATTAAAGGGCATCATTTGCTATTTTAGTATTTTATTAGCATGTATTTTGAAGCTATGGGATCAACATGCCGAGAATGGAAACCAGAGTTTCAATGGCAGGTAATTAAACCTTAATAGGTGGCACAAAATCTCAATGTTTTTTCGGAATTAATAAAATAATTTGGTCATAAACTACTGAAAATTGATTTCTCTTTTCCTCCACGTTTTTGTATCTTGAAAAATACCTGTCACACTGCTGGTATATTTTAATAAAACTCAGTCGTGTTTTAAGCCTACTACTTCAGGAAATTCTAGGAAAAAATATGAAAGTGTGAATTAAATTTTTAAAAAATCCACCCCATTTACATGCAACCACTGTTGTAACCTTAATTCAAAATAAGCTATTAAGTAGAAATAGATACAACTAAAAATTACTAATAAACTTCAGAGATATTTCATTTGTTGGAAAAGAAATCAGAATGTCACAAGATATTACCGTAAGGCAGGCACTGGAGTTTCTCAGAGCTTGGGGAGAAGTAGAATTTTCAAATGTCTTCTGAGGACTATGTCATATTTCTTTTGTATGGAAAGTCAGATTCTTATCTTCAGAAGTAAGGTAATACTTTTTTTAAAAAAGGTCTCAAAGACTGTTCCTTAAACACAACAAAAACAAGTGATGTAAAATAGCAAATTAAAATTATTAGGTAGAATTGGTTAAATGTTCTCTGTGTAACCTTTTTGGATAAATCAGAGGTGTTCATGAAAAGAAGGTGTTTTTGAACAGGAAAAATGCCGTCAAGCCAACTATAAAGGAATTTTGTTTCTTTGCAAGCCAAAACAGGACTGAAAAGCGGTTGAATTTTTTTCCCTCCCTCAACTTCCATCTCAGACCTATCTGAGGAAAAAAAACCTGATATCAGCATCCTGCAGTAGCACCAGTATATTTTTTGCCCATGATTCACCATCACAGTCAGTTGATTCTCAGGTATAGGGACTAATACAAACCTCTAACTCATACTCATGGGGAGTATCATTTTGAGGTTTAATATTTTGAGGAAAAGAATTAAAATCTGTAGCAGTTCGAATAGATGTCCTTCTGTACTCTTACCCAGGCAGCGGAGTTATTGGCTAAGGAAAAGAGAGATTTAAGAGAATAATGCTTTGCAGTACTTTCTGTTCCCACGTGTTTATGTTAATATCAGATATACATATGTGCCTTAACACATGCATATATATTATATTCCATATATCTGACAGTACAAAACCAATCTTCCTCTGCATTAGGGGTGAAAATGTACTCTGTAAATCAGGCTGCAGCCTTTCCAGAAATTGTTTGAAAATAATATGACTGAAGCTACATCGAGACCTCTAGTTCCCAGCTTCTGCATCAAGAAAATCAAGGCTGCTAAAGTCTGCCGTGGTATCACAGGAATATGTTTGGAGGATGCTGCTTCACCAGGAGCTTTTCAGCTTGAACTGACATTTCTCACTATTCATGTCCGTCAACGTCAAAAGCTATCTCAGGTTTTGCAGCAAAGTTTCCACATTTGCCTTAAAGGGTGTCAGTCAGCCTATGGTGTGTGCAGCAAGCCAGGCTGGGTGGGCAGCAGGACTCCCAGCTGTGCTGGAATCTAGTCTGCACAACCACTCATGCTAGACACCAAGCTGTCCTGACAGCAGCTCTGCTCAGAGAAGGGCACGTTTCCCACACACACAGCTGATGCTTTCCCACCCCAGAACGGCAGTAGCTTCTCACTGGAAGTAGGAGTTAGTGTTACTATGGCAGAGTGTCTTTGCTTGTGTTTGTTGAAAGGTGTTTAATAGGAAGCACAGGGTTGAGCGAATGTGTCATCTGCCAGACTCTGTACGCAGCGAGGAGAAGAGAAGGAAGCTGAGCATTCAAGTTGTTTTCAAAGTGTGTCCCCTGATGACTACAAGGGGGGTTGACTGGCTGCATCACCTCATCTCCTCTCATCTCAGAGAATCCCAGCATGCTAGAACATGGTTCACCTCCTTCAGGAATAAAAGCAATAGGAATGTGCTCAAGGTGAAAGAACCTGTCCAACTATACTCAATTCAGGGTTGCTGAGGAGTATTATAGAATCATAGAATACCAGGTTGGAAGGGACCTCAAGGATAATCTGGTCCAACATTTGTAGTAGATCTACTCAAACTGCAGCTGAAACAAATTTCACCACAGCTTCTTCCACAAGTTCTATCTGAATAGGGGAGTGCTCACACTATCTAACAGAGTCATTAAAAAAAAAAAAAAAAATTAAAAAAATCACAGCGCACTTCAAGAACTAGTTTATTGTGCAAGTTCCTCAGTTTCTCTGGTGGTCACCCTGGTGGTGTAGAACTGCACCAATTTTCATACAAGGAAGAGTTAGGGGGTTAAAATGATCTCTTCCATCTTGATTTGTACTATTTGTAGCAAACTTATGCCTTTCCACTCCTTCCTAATGCTACGGATCTCCAGTGCCAACAAAAGTAATGAAGTAACAAATGACCCAAATTCACCTTTAAATCCCAAGAAACTTGAACAACCTGTAGTTACTGAAATAACGCCGATATTGCAACAGCTTTGGATAATAAACTCCTAACTGGACCAACAGAAGTCTAGTCCTCCTTGAATGCCTCCTCTAATCACCTCAACACAGAACAAGCTGCTTGCTTTAATGTTTATTCTCTCAAAACACAACAGGACTTCATTGTTGGAATTACTGCATAAATATGTAGCTGAGAAATAGTCACTGGTGAACATTATTCATGGATATAGAGGTCTTAAGTGATTCAGACTCTGATTCACTCACATCCTCAATAATTATTGCCACAAAAGGGAACACACTTTAAAGAACAGGACGTGAAATTAATGTTCTGAAGAATTTGTAAAACAAAACCTCTACAGATTTATTCCCCCGCC
>WEIS01044653.1:0-22982 GCA_013389965.1 Todus mexicanus
AGGTGGATTTTGTCAAGAAGGATGAAAAAAAAAAACCCAAAACCTTGTAGATTTTGATTTTGGGTTGGTTGGGGTTTTTTCCTCCTCTCACTCTCCCCCAAGATCATTTTGATAACTTTTGAGGGATAACTTTTTGTTAGGGGAGACAGCCTGGCTTGTAAACAGCTATGGCAAAATGTTCTGAGAAGCCATCACTAAATCAAGCCAGTCCATGGGATGGTGACACGCTACGTCAAGTCAAGAGGTCCTGGGTGCAGCCAGTATCAGAGCTGGATACTTCCTAGCACAGCTGTCCAGGTAAAATATGCTTTGCCAGAGTACTTTGGGGAGGTAGGAGAAGGAAAAGCCACGCAGATGGGAAGATCTGTGCAAGGACTGTAGTGCGTAAGCGTATGCTGGGGGAACTGGGCTGACCTCCTCACTAAGGTGGTGGTGTTGGGGAACATCTTCATGTGAGGGTCAGTCCTGGTGATGAGGCTAAGAAGAGATGGAGGGAGGCAGCAGCCCATTTCAGCTTGGGGAAGCAGGGCATGAGGTGTGCAGAAGCTTGCTCTAATCACAACCCTTTCCCATCCCACCTTAGAATCATGGAGTTGCTTTGGAAGAGATTTTTTAGGTCAAGTCCAACCATTAAGCCAGCACTGCCCAGTCACCACTGAGCCACATCCCGCAGCACCACATCTCCATGGCTTTGAAACCCTTCCAGGGGTGGGGACTCCTCCACTGCCCTAGTTCCAGGCCTTGACAACCCTTTTGGGGAAGAAACTCGTCCCAGCATCCAACCTAAAGCTCCTTTGCTGCAACTTGAGGCCATTTCTTCTCTTCCTATCACTTATTACTCAGGAAAAGAGACCATTGATATCCCCCACAGCTACTGTTACAGGATTTACTCGTTTGAGGAGGAGGAGGAGCTGAGAAGACACATTCACTTGGTAAACTGGACACTTGCCTGTTGACAGTGCCCCATTAGAGCCTGATGGCCCAGGCAATGCCTCACCCCGAGGGCTGACAAGGCCACACTTGAGCCTGTAGAACCCTTCCAGTAACCCCTGGTCCTGTCAGAAGCCACTAGCAGTTGCCTATTGTATTAATATGGGCTAGAGACAGACTTCTATGTATTACCTAATATTAATTCGTAATAATTTCAGCAAGTACTAACTGGTATAGGGGCAGTGTTGGGTGATTCCCTATTGACTTGAATCTGGAAGTTATTTATGATTTTACAGACAATAGAAAGTCAACAGTAACAGACTAAATCTGCTAATCTTCTGACCACTGACTGGAAAAAAGCCACAAGTGGTGATGTCTTACAGTCATGAAAGAAAAAGCGACTTCCCTGGTTTTCCTACTCAGCCACCAGAGTAGGGAATTCTCATCCCATCGGTCCAGCAAGATACTCTCTGTGCCGTAAATCATTAGGAAACTCTTCTGTCAAAGAGTTATTTTGTCCTGGCCTAGAAGTCACCGAGTTTCAGCTGAAAAAACCCCACATAAAACAAAACATTTTGATACACAGCATGTTATCAAGCACGCATCTATTTGCAAGACCTGTTGGTATGTTCTTGGCCCCCTTTAACAAGAGCTAAGAAAATAAATTAACATAAAGGCTTTTTTTAGCTTGACCACCACAATTATCTAGAGGGAAGGAGGCTAATGAGAACCAGTTACAGCTTTTGTATGCAAGATCTAAAAAGATACCCTGGCATTGCTTCCCTAGCACACTGGAGTGTTTTTGTGTCACTCTGAACTTCAGGCCATGCGTTCGATCTTTCGAAAAGGTCCAAGATTAATTTTGCATCCGAGACAGAGAAGGGAAAAGATAAAACTGAGAAGCAAAGTTACATATCTCTAGACACTCTCTTTTTGGAAGCTGTTAAAAAACAATCAGTGACGACGATGCGTTTCATTTCTAAGCAATATTCACTTTGCCAAGAGAGAAGATGCTTTTGGAGTTTGGCGATAAGGCAAACAATTACTAATTTCCACTACAAGCAGGAGATAATGAGATAGGCAACCGGTAAATGTTTTCCTAATCAAATGTTTCTTAGTTTCAACATACCTACTTGTAGAGCCCAAGTTGTTAGCTGGAAAGGTTTTGTTTTGATTAATGTCTTCATTTTCATTCATTTAAAAAAACCAAGAGAGTCAGAAATGTCAAATCACTGTTGCACAGGAAGATTTGGTTCTGGTTCAAAGTGACATTTCATTTAGCAGCCTGAATAAACATGTAGCTTACAAGCTGAAAGAGCTCCCTAGGATGGAGGAACTCGGAAATCTGGGCAAGTTCAGTTCCAACTACTCAATCCAGTCATTGCTGACACCAGTCATCACTTTGGGACTGGAAAGTACCCCTGGATTTTGCCATTTGGAACAGCTTTTTCAAAACAATTCAGCAGAAACATATCAAGATGAGATAAAACACTTCCTGCCTTCTCCTTAAAAGCATAGATATCTTTTTTTTATAAAACCTCTTACATGAGATAGAGTGAGGTTGAAGCAGGAGGAAGCATAAACCATATAACTTCCCTGCTTGACGTACACAGCAGGCAGACGTAGCATTGCCCACTCATGTTTTCAGTGGAATATCTCTGGTTATTTTTATCGATTTTCATTAGCTGTCGCTATCACCGCCGCATCATCGGGCAGCGCCCTCAGCTTTTATTAGCAGCTAAAACATTTTTACACTCGTCGCCCACACAGCTGCAAGGAAGAGTCGGAAAACTCCGACACCTAAGAAGCTATTAAAGCCCAAGACAAACAAAAACCAGAGAGAATTAAAGCTTGTGAATTACACTAACCATGTGATTTGGGGGGAGCTCGCCTCAGGATTTGAGGAATTTTGCTAATTTTGCTAATTACATTTCATTTCATACGTCAGGGCAGTCACAGAACAAACCATTACCGCGGGTGTCCCTGGAGACACAGAGCTCAGGCAGCCTCACACTACATGCAAAAAAGCTTTCTTGGCTAATGCTCTATCTGAAAATGCTCCTTCCACACACATCCCTGTGCTACCTGCAGCTAAACCAGAACGTTGCAGAAAGAGTCTGCTAACTCTAGACACGCTCACATAACACCCAGAGGATGTTGTGCAAGAGCAGCTCCAGGTCCTGCTTTCAAGGAATGCCGTCCTTAACACGAGGCAGCTTACGAGAGCAGTAAATAAAAAACAGACAAATTACAAAGCCCACACGTGAGATAATGGAACTGCATTGAGGAGAAAAACAAGCGTGTGAAAAACAGAAGAAAAATGTACTCACCCAGTTCCTCGTGTTGTCTTCACCATATAAAATCCCTCTGATGGATGCAGGCCTCAGTTGCGCATCAGTCCAACATTCTCAGATTGAGCCTAGAAAAGAGAGCCAGGCACAAAGCTCCACTTCTGCTTGCCAGAACCCCTAAACCTCTCCTGGGCTTTTGCTTGGTTTTAAATCCTTTCCTCCCACCTGGCCCTAACTGCTGTCACCTGCTGGTGATCTCCTGCCTTGCTCTCACTTGTTCTGCCATCACTGGATGCTGCCCTGACAGAGCGAAAACCTTGACTTTGGCAGTGCAAAACCACTGAAGAATATTTGGAAGGTGCCTAGCTGGTCTCCGAATGAATTGCCAGCCCACGAGGAAGCAGGAGTATTTGTTTCTACCACCTGCCTCATTAGCGAGAGGCTGAGGTGGTAACTAAATGCTGTATGGTAATGATGGACTTACGGAGGACTACTTGATAGCCATGGCAGTGGACTACGTGAGAACTCCCAGTTTACTTCAGCACAAAATCAGCTGTGGCTGCTCAAACCAGAGCCCCTGAAGCAGACTGGGAGCATTGGCAGAGTGCATGGACGTGGCTCAGGTCCAGAGGAGCAGCAGATGTGAGCTGGGGTGTGGTACCAAGCAGGTGGAGAATGGTGTTTCCCTAAACCGTTCTGCTAGACGTGCAACGGCATTGCTGCCTGTGCCCCCGATGTGCCCCTCCTTTCTTCCTCCTCTCCACCCCCTGAAAAAAATTTGGGGCTGAATTTCCTGGTCCACTGAACCTTGAGTAGCTGTTCATACCCATGGAGAGAAGGCCTAAGTTAAGACATCCCCAGTTTATTTGCTTGCTGCAGTGAAATGAGAAAGACTCCGTGGACCGTGGGGTGCCAGACTTCAGATCCTATCTGGCGCTCATCCTTTCCTTGCCATTTTTCTACACCCAAACTTCGTCCCTTATCTCAGCTGAAGGATGCGTGTCTTGCTTCTCGTACACGGGAAAATGAAGCAGATGGTCTCAGTCTGTGGGACAGGTGTCCACATCAGAAAACTGTCACCGCACTTGACACCTTCCCAGCCATACTGGCCAAGATCCTCCAGAATGGAAAAAACACACCTTGCGGGTTTGCATACATTTACATTCATTTGCATGCATTTGGGCACCTACTGAGCAGAAGCAGAAGCCTCCTCCCCATTTTTAAACTTGCAGGATGGCAAAACCTCAGAAAGACTGGGGTGAAGATAACTTGTTAAGTGCCTCTGATATGCAGATCGCTGATTAAAAGG
Source organism: Todus mexicanus (assembly GCA_013389965.1). Taxonomy (NCBI): domain Eukaryota; kingdom Metazoa; phylum Chordata; class Aves; order Coraciiformes; family Todidae; genus Todus; species Todus mexicanus. Next base: position 4,531 of record WEIS01044653.1, read on the forward strand.
GCCCTTCCATGCCATAGTCCTCTTCCGCTCCTGCCTTTTGTCCCAGGGGTGAGTCTTAACCAGGAGAAGCAGAGGAAGCAGCTCAGGGCAGCAGCGCCTCTCCCTAGAAAGTCTGTAAAAGCATCTGTAACCTCTGATAGATTTCCTAGGAAAAGACTGGTGACGTTGTCAGAGTCAAATAAACCCCCCCCATATTCCCATCTCTTTTTGCTTCTTCTTCTGGCAGTTTTCTCCTCCAACCTCATCCAGCCACAAAAAGGTTCTACACCTTTATTTTTCCTAAGTAAAGGTAAAAAAATTTCCTTGGAATTGTGATGGCTGCAGTGCCTGGGGGATCTGAATTAGGGGAGAAGTCGATGAAACACAGGAGGCTGTTGAGTGCCTTGATGCAAGGGCTGCTCCCCAACATGCAAGCACGTTGCTGTCTGAGTTCCTAGGAAATCAACCCACGTGGAGCCTTATGTCTGGCATCGGGGGAAAAAAAATGCAAGAGAAAAAACCAAAACAAACCAAAACACAGCAGATTGAGATTGAGCAATGCTGCCTGTAGGGCGGAAAAAAAGCAGAGATCACTTAATGAGGTTGTCTTGGCCAAAGCCCAGCCCTGTCCATGGGGACATCATGGGGTCATTGCATGTAGCGGTTCTTCTCTTCCTTATCCCAGCCCCGATGATGTGATAATATTGTGCCAGGGAAGAGCAGCTGCTTGAAGGTCATTTACTACAGGTAAAGGATCAGGTAGATGAGATGCTCTGCTCAGTACTTAGGGTTTGTCACCCCAAATCCTTGCCCCATGTCTCCATCCCTGCCAGAGGTTCAAAGCAACTTGGGGTTTGTCCAACCTGCCGTGCATGGTTGTGATGGATCCCAGGTTCATGGAACGGCATAAAGGCTGCAGAGCCTTTTCCTGCATCAAAATGTCAACGCTCGCAGTGATTTTCAACCCCAAGGACCTTTGCCTACGAATCCTCTCAGCTTCCTTGGCACCTCCAGAGCCTATCAACAAATCAGTTCGCTTTTGCTTTCACAGGCCCTTGTGTTTCCCACTTCTTCCTTTGGCACGAGGTAAAAACAGGTGCAGAGGCTTCCCAAAAGCTGAGCTGGGGCTGTGGCTGCACCCACAACTACGGGTGAGGAAAACGCCGCTTGTTTTCACTCGCTACGAGAAGCCCGACAGCCTGTTACACAAAATCAGCAGCAGAGCTCCCCCCACTTCTGGAAAAAAAAAAACACAAACCCAAAAAACTTACGTAACTCTGCAACTAATCTTGGCTAATCTTGGCTAATCTTGAGCAAGGCATTTAAATCTGGGGAATAAGCCTATTCTTCTCGCCCACCCCCCAGCCTATCTGTACAGTGAGCACGGAAACAAATAGAAGCAAAGTTCACCACCTTGGGACTACTCCTTTTGACGAGAGCAAAGCGGCACCGTGTCCCAAGCCTGCTCCGAAGGAAACCCTCCTGCCCTGCTGTTTCCCACGCACAGTGACTGTGGACCTTAAGAGCAAAGCTGCTTTTAGACCAGTTATCACTCGCTCTTAGCCTAAAGCATGGAAATCTCGACGCTCGCCATGTACCATTGCCTTGCTTTCGCCTGGTATTTTTTCGTTGCCTATTCAATCACGCACGTGAAAGCAGAAGAGCGGCCATCTGAAGTGTTCCTTTACGGTGGGCAGTGGAAATATTTGACAGTCCTCAATCTGGTAAGCAAATCGTGTTGTGCAGCGCTACCAATATGTCTATTTGTTTGTCTGCCATCTGTGCCTCAAGACATATGCAGCTGGTATATTTGCTGCTGTTAAGCTGCTTCCTTTAGCGGTTTATAGCCCAAAGGAAACTAAGTAGGGATTCTTGCTTGTGCTGTGAGATGTCTCTTCTCCCCAGTAGCAAGTGATAAGACAAGAGGAAACGGCCTCAAGTTGCACCAGGGGAGGTTTAGGTTGGATATAAGGAAGAATTCTTTCACCAAAAAGGTTGTCAAGCATTGGGACAGGTTTCCCAGCGAAGTGGTGGAGTCCCCTTCCCTGACTGTATTTAAAAGTCATGTAGATGAGGTGCTGAGGGACATGATTTAGCAGTGGACACATACAGTGAAGTTATTTTTTGGACTTGATGATCTCTTAAAGGTCTTTTCCAGCCTGGGTGATTCTATGATTCTCTATATTGAAGGGTTTTATGCTGGAAGAATATTGTCAAGCTCCTTGGCTTTCAGAGAGTCCTCTGAAGCTTGCTGCTTCCTTGTAAAAGAGACAAGCTATCAGTGAGGAGTGGGACAGAAAGGTGGGGTATGTGCAGCCAGGACACGTGCAAGTTTGATGCTTGTTATCTAACCCTTAATTCAATACACTTTGTAATGCTGCTTGGAGTTTAACTTTGTTTTTTTTAACAGGCTTTTCTGTCCTATAAATTACAGTAAAGGTAAAACAAAGCATTGCACGGTGCTGATTTAGTCATGGGGAGTACAGACTTTGTTTGACAATCATTTGAGAGCACGAGGGAAAGAAATTCCAGAGTGTGGAGAGAGGTGCTTGTGGCTTTATTACATGTGTCTTAGCAGTGCTTTCAACTGCTTGTTGCAGCTCCTAGAAGTACACAGGAAAACACAGACCGTAGTGTGTTTTGGTTCTCCTAACATGCTAATGTTTCACAAGCTATAAGTCAAAAGGGAAGCACATGAGATATCCTGAGGGAGAAGGTTTGTTCACAGTCCAAGCACTTCATCAGTCACTGGTGGTGGTGAGGCGGAATACTGGGCATGTAGAGAGGGCTCCTACAAGGGACACATTTCAGGGACGGTTACTAACCTGAAGGGGGATTGCAGGCACTTCTGTAGCCTTTCGTCCATTCTGTGTTATCGTCATGGAATCATAGAATGGTTTGGGTTGGAAGTGATCTCTAAAGGTCATCTAGTCCAACCCTCCTGCAGAAAGTCAAGAGTTAAATATTAGTGAGAGCTCTGGCTTGGGCTATGTTTGTTTCTACGTTTGTTCTTCAAAAGATACCTCATAGTGGAGTTCAATGGAAGCCTAAAGGCTCTGGAGACCCCCCCATGGGGTTTGGAAATGTAGGTCCCTTCCAATCTCAACCATTCTGTGACTGTGAAATGTTTGCAACCAAGAGGGGGTAAATGGCACGTGAGGTGGCTACAACAGCTGGGGATTTGGGAAGCCACAGTGCCCTTCTCTGTGCCCAAGCCGGTTGTGGAAGGATGAGAGCACATATATCACTGCAGTCAGGGTGGCGTACACATGGTTTGTTGCCGTGTTGTCTCTGTCTCAGCACATCCAGGCTTTTTGTGACGTTTTAAACATTTATTAAACTGAAATGCCAGTGATGAAATGGTCAGGACTCAACAACTTGAAGGATATTCAATTGTCAGTGGGTTAAAACACCACCAGCCAAGTCCCAGACTGTGTGCCTAGCTCCTCTCCATATTTGGAGGAGGAAAGCTGGCCCCTTTAAAGTATCAGCCATACTTCCAGGCAAACCAGCAGCTCCAGCCTCATCCTCTGGTACCGTTATAATGAGATCTGTCTGATACAGCTCTAAAGCATGACATCAAGAAGAGAGAGCAAGCAACCCATCTCCCAGTATCACAGAATGACAGGGGCTAGAAGGGACCTCTGGAGACCACCTGGTCCAACCGCCCTGCCAAGGCAGCTTCATCTAGAGCAGGTCGCAAAGGAACGTGCCCAGGTGGGTTTGGAATCTCTCCAGAGAAGGAGACTCCACCACCGCTCTGGGCAGCCTGTTCCAGTGCTCCATCACCCTCAAAGTAAAGAAGCACCTCGTCATGTCTAGATGGAACTTCCTATGTTCAAGTTTGTGCCTGTTACCTCTTGTCCTGTCACTGGGCACCACTGAAAAACCAACCTTCAAGTATTTATAAGTATTGATAAGATTCCCCTTCAGTCTTCTCTTCTCCAGACTAAGGAGACCCAACTCCCTCTGCCTTTCCTCTTAAGAGAGATGTTCTAGTTCCCTAAGCATCTTTGTAGCCCTTTGCTGTGCCTTCTTCAGCAGTGCCCTGTCCTTCTTGAACCAGGGACACACCAGCACACCAACTTATCCAGCTGGGAAATAAATCCAGGCCGAGGTAGCTACTACCCCTTTCAAAGCCTTCCCTTCATCTATCTAAGAGAAAAACATACCTGTTTGTTCTTCTGGCACCTTCAGTTCATTCCCTGCTTCCCAGAAACGAGTTGGATGCCTCTTTACTTCTGTGTTTTAATTTAACTCTGTTCACTTTTTCTTTGTCACTCATTAGAGAACTCTACCAGGTTTTCCTGTTGGTTATTCTTTTTCGGCAAGCTGGAAGTCTGAGACTTTTTCATCTCTCCTCACAAAGGGCTGCTCTTGTCATTAAAGCATCCTTGCCGTCCTTTGCGGTAGTTTTTCTAGTTTCGGGCAGGGCTAAGTAGGGCAGTGGTCGAGCTGTGAGCACAGCACTGGCCTGAAGGTATTTCCTCGTCCACTGTTTATTTCTTCTTTAAAATTCTTAGCTCTCTATTTGTCTTTTTTGATTACCGGTGAGCAAGGAGTTGGCAATTTGAGGGAGCTGTCCACAACGTGTCCAACATTTCTTTCCTGGGTGGTGATAGTTAATTTAGAACCCACTGTTGAAAAGTAGTGATTGAAGTTCCTTTTTTTTTTGTTCTTTTCCTTTTCTTTTTCTGCACTGCTTTACACTGCATTTACCAACACTGATTTTTGCCTGCTATTTGATCTCTCAGGCGCTCAGGATCCTGACATTCTTTGGCAATTTTGCAGTAGGACATTGCTTTGACAGAAAAAAAACACGTAAAAATTTTTACAAAGCTTTACCACCTCAGGGTTTTTGCCCTTCCCCAGCTCATTTACAGATCTGCTGAGCAGCTCAGGTCTCATTAAATCTCCGCGAGCAGGGGCCCTTGCTCCACTTCTCCAATCCTCTGTCTCTCATCTTTTAACCACTTATTGATCCGTTCCTGATGTTAAAATGGAGCTGTCAGCCGACAGGGAGGTGGTTTGGGCTGAAGATGTTCCCTCACTGAAAATGTGGCAACGGGGCAAGGTGTGCACAATTTCTCCTTCATGGCTGGTCAGCCTTATTCTACAGAGATGTGAGGGGTTTTAAGAAAGAATTTTCAAAAAGGAGCCTGGGGAGTAAAACATCCTCATCCCCCCTTCTCCTTTTGATCTGGACAGTGCTTGTTGGTATCTCCAAGATGGTAAAAGTTTCCAGAGCCACTGTATAAGAGAAGAAGAGGGTGAGAAGATGATATGGCCTGGGGGACCACGGAACTATCCGTGGCGCTTCATGAAAGATTTGTCCCATGGTTTGGCATTAAACCACTCCCTGTTGCTGCTGAGGGACATCAAGGAATGAGGAACGCAGACATCCAACCTGATGCATTACGTTTCGGCATCTTTGGAAGTAGTGCCAGGAAACACCTTGGGATGCCAGGAGGTACAGTCCTGGGGAAGAGAAGCAGCAAAAGCTTCCTGCTGGGTTCTGCTGGTTCAGTGGAACCACTGCACTGGGCAGGACTGGGCTGTGCCTTGGAGGCTTCCCCAGAGCCAGGCACGTAGAAAGTTTTGTCCAGCTTTTCTGCCTGGGTCCTGCCAGACTGCAATTGCCTGGCTTCCGGCAGTGGCTGGCTGAATCTCTTGGAAATTTTCCCCCCCAAATTCCTCTTAGCTCTTTTAGAATTGTATTTTAAAATTTGCTGCTGAGGAAAGCTGCCACGGCTGGCTCACTTCTGTCTAAACTGGAAATACTGGGATATGTGACCTTTTCCAGAGATGGAGATGCAGCTTGACTCTCAGCTCTGCTGGAGGGATGCTGGAAGAATCTCTTCGAGATATGACCCTCTTTTAGCACCTCATTCAATTCCTCTCTAGTCATGTGGCTCTCCCAAGAGAGCTCCAGCTCTGACATTACTTCAGATTCATTTATCTAGTTAATGATCATAGCAATCAAGACTCAGAGAGGAAATATTTTTGTAAGGGGGGGGGAAGAGAAGATAAGTGGGGTTTGTATCAAAGGAGTTCATTGACTGATTATTGAACAAGCAGAAATGACAGATAAAACCAGATTTGTATTCGTTTGTGTGACACAAACCAGCACAAGCTGAATCATTCATTGCCTGAAATATCCCAGCTCATAAAAATCTGCTCGCTGCTGTAAATCTATTTGTAAATCATTGTGTAACGAGCACCCTGCACCTTTAGAAACCATGAACTGCATTCCTGCCCCATTTTATTCTGCACTCTTTTGTCCCTCGTCACTGAAATACTTTCCAATGCTTCTGAAAGCTGATTTTTATTTAGTTCAGAATAGACCCAGTATTTAGTATACATATTTTCCAGGTTGCTATCATGTGAATGGATGCGTGTCTGCACTAAACGTCGACTGTTATGTCTAATAATCTACCCTGAATATTGGATTTAGCCTCCCTTAAGGGCAGAGCGTGCAGCCCGATTTGTTTGTACTGGTTGGAGATTTCAATATATACATACGACTCAATTTTGTACGTGAAAGTAAATCATGTCAGGTTGGTTAAACAGAAACACCCCTTTAATCACGGCAGGGGATAAAAATTAAGGTGTCTCTGTCACTACGGCTCAGTTTGGAAAACTGATCCAGCCAAATGAGGCCTTCCTACAGCACCCAGTGCCATGGAACTCTGCAGAATCTAGAGAAGAGAGCAGCAGCTCTCCAACCGCAATAATCACACCCATATTCTCCTCTTTGGGTTAATCGTTGGCTTTCTGAATGCTTCCAGTCTTCCTTCTGTTTGTGCGGGAATACTTCAGGGGCTCCTCTTTATTTACAGCCAGTGGGTTTATATTCCACGAGCGGCTGCAATGGATTTGTGAGCGCCAGCGCTGCTGCTTGGGAAATTCACAGGACATCTGGAATAATTTGATGTTTTCATGCCAGATTTTTTGTTTTGTTTTGGTTTGGGTTTTTATGTCAACATTTTCCCATTAGTGAAGGGCTGCGAGATTTGGATGCACCTTTCTTACAGGAGAAAGCCTGGAGGAGCACAGGTTTAGGGCTCTGACTTTAGCCTACTGGTGGTGCACCCTGCCAGGCTGAGCATTACTGGGATGGTTCTAGCTAGGCCCAGTTTTCTGGCTTGAAAAATTACTTGTGTATTCTGCTAGAAATCCAGGATGATCACAAACCGACTGAAACCCCTTTGAACTCACAGTGACAGACAAAGCTAGAGCTACGAGCAGCGCAAAAACAAGCTCCTGAGACCAAGTTCAAACTTCTTCAGGAGTTGTTCTGCTCCACGTTCAGCCAGAGAACTGGGTTAGGTTACACATCCAGATAAGCATTTTCCATACGGAAGATTACATTGTCCTCCCCTGCATAGGACTGAATATTTACCAGGCTGAGAATGTGGCTGTTTTGGGACTGCTTCTTTTCAGAAATGTTTATTTTAGTTCATTTTGAAGGAGATGGGGAAAAGAAGCAGCCTATCCCTGTCCCATGATTAATGTACAGCTGACCATGAACAAGATAATAATAGCCCCGTCCTCTGGGAACCAGGCCTCTCCCTAATTGCTTTATTGGCAATTAGTCACCATGTGTCACCAGACTGTCACCACCCGCATGGTCATTTTTCATGTTTTTTACAGAAAGTTACTGCTGACTCTATGGGAGCTTCTGTTTATAACCAGGCTTTTCTTAGCTCTTCAAGGACTTGGTTTTGGTGTCCCGGCCAGGCCAAAAGCTGGGGAAGATGTTTGGGTTGAACGCGTGCTTGGGTCTGAGCATGCTGCGCCCCAGTATGGACTTTCCTGAGCTACACCCATGTCTTGGAGGGCTGAATCCCTTCTGACTGAAACTCTGCCTGCAGTTATAGAGGCTAATTGTGATAATGGGGGGGAGAGACAGAGAGAAAACCACATTTAGAAGAGCTGGTATGAGGGCCTCAGAACTGAGCAAAACCATATGTGGGTTCTAAGGAAGCTGCTTGAGGCTTTTTATGTAAAAATGTGGCTGTTCACCCCACGCTCTTGAGAGGGAACATAGGGCTTTGCAGCTGAACTAGGTGGTGCGCAACCACTGATACCTCGTCCTGGGTGACCCTGGGACAGTCACCCAGCCTGCGTCAGCATCTCCTTGCCTCTGATGCTGTAGGACTCCACCAGTGGCACCATCTGGACTACAGAAAGGATAGGGAAGGAAGGATGCATCTTTTCCCTTTGCTGGGAAGCCATAAAATGGATGAGGATGGTTGCGGATAACTGCAAGGATGTTTCGGTCGTGCAAACTAGGGTCATTTTGCTTCTCAGGAAGACTCGGTCTCTGCAAACTAAAGCTTGCAGAAACCCCTGTTTGACAGCAAGCGTGGTGAAAACACCACCACGAGCAGATGGTGGTGGTGGTAGGTCATAGGTTGGACTTGATGATCTAAGAGGTCTTTTCCAGCCTTAATTATTCTATGATTCTACGATCAGATATTTTGATAATAAAGGAATTTCTGATGGAAAGGCATTGCACTAATTCTGTCCCCTCTCAAGCACCGCCTTTCTCAGCTCCTTCAGAAACTGAGGAAGTAACTGGCCAAAACTTCAGACACTTTGCTCTAAATAAATATCTGATTCAGACTAAGATCATGGCAAAAAAGGCCTCATCTTGAAAGCTGTAGCGCAGCCTTTCCATTCAAACATCGCGAGCCAGTCCAGACTTTGCAGGAGGCTGCATTTCCCACATTGCGTTACTCTGGGATAATCCAGCCTTAAAAAGAAGAGGTTGCCCTGTGAGTTAGCAGAGCAGAGGTAGCGGGACAAGTATTTTTCTGCAAGGCTTTGCCTTTATGCGTCTGACGATCTGGCTCAGCTTGACCCACTGCGTAGCGGTAGGAGACGAAATGAAGTAATTTGAAAAGTAACGGAGGCTTAAACCAAAATACCGTGATAATTTCACACACAATTTGTGGAATTCTTTTTCGTTGCTGTGCACTCGCATAATTTGTTACCAAATCCTGGCCAAACAGCCCCACCCTTGTTAATTGTACATGATTTAAAGAAAGAAAGAAAAAAATCAAACAAATCACTCCTCCCCAACTCCAGAACTCATTAGTCATAAATAGTTTAACTTACTTGGTTTTAGTTAGTGAAGTTTGGATCTCTTCTAACCCCCTGAAATCCTTTCCTGAATCCTGGTTCTGGTTTCCGTAACTTCTGCACCCAATCCTCACAGTAGAACATTTTGAGCTACTTGAGGCTGAAATCAACGGCTCCATGAGTCCCCAGACTGCGTTGGCTAAAGGGTGGGAGAAGTTATTTAGCAACTGCTTTACAGGAACCTTTTCCTTGGTGTACTTGGTTCTCTCCTGCTCAGATGTGTTGAAGGCAACAATTAACATGGGAAGTGTGAAGGAGATGGCTTTCCACGTGTCCTTCCACCTCTCCCATCTGAATCACATCACACATCTCTGTTTGGTCTATTAAAGGAGATAACTGTTAAAGTTATCTCCCGGACAACTTTATTTAATCAGCTGCAGTTAGTAAAAAAAGATTTAGCCAACAGCTATTTCTCGCAGCTCACGAACAAAACAGCTCCCTGAAGAGCAAGTACAGAGTTCATTGAGGAACGTGCTAATTAAAGCTGGATGAGTTTCCCTCATTAGGTGTAATTACTTTAGGTTTTGCAGGCTGTCTTCTATGGGGTGTCCTTCCTGGCTGATGCGTTGAGACTAATTAAGAAACTGCGATGTGCTAAGTGCGTAATTTCCAGCAGAGACCTTCTTTTCAGTGTCCTGGCTTTCCCAGTGTCCACAGTAAGTAACCTCTGTACATAAAAATAATGCTTGCATAAGTGATTAGGGGTTTAGAGCATAATATGCACTTGTATAAAACAGATAAGGACTTCAGGCTTTCTGTTGCCACTTGAAAATGGATTTGGGCCGTTTAGAAGAAGAAATAGCACAGAGTCTGTCGTGGTTGAAAGCAAAGCCTCTTGCACAAACTTTAGGGTTGCTGTCCCCGAGCGATCACAGATTGACCCTAAAGGGTGCATGAGGTGTAATCTCACGGTCCAAATAGCTGTGGATTTATCGACTTAGGCCATTTCTTAAAGGGCAGCACAGGCCAGGAGGACGTGAGAGGGTAGCAGAATCTCACATCCCCTCTGACTCCAGCGTGGCTTTAAGTAAGCACTGGAGGGAAGCAGATTCACAGGACGATAATTATAGGCCTAGCCAACATCAGATTCACCACAGCTCACCTACTCCCTCACAAGCAAGTGCTGTTGATCGAAATGCTATTTATCTGGTGCTGTGGGTTGGACAGGAACCAAGGGGTTACTTATAGACATGTAGGTACCACTCTGTGTGAGCAGCCTGCAACCACCTCTGAATCTCCAATGGCTGAGAAGCGCTGCGTAAATCCAGTCTCCAAGCAGCTCAGTCAGCCGGCTCGCTAAAAGAGTCCTGCCAGGGGCTGAGACGGAGAGATTGGCTTATTTATCTCCCTGGCACAGCAGGATTCAGGATGCTGCTGGCATATCCCACCTCAGGCATCCTCCCCCTGCCCGCAGGACAGAGCGACAAGTAGTCTCATCTTCCAGCATCTCATACTCCTGATTTCCAACCCTGAGCACAAAGTGTGCTCAAATACAAAACCAGGTCAAAAAAAACAAGTGCAAATCTGCTTCCAGCTCTCAGTATCTGATACCAGAGCTCATTTCCTCTGGTTGTTCTTCCTTCTGTAAACCCTCCTCTGCTGGGGAGAAAAAAAAAAGGGTGCCCACAGAGCAGCTCACACCTGCATCTTAGGAATTAGGCTAATAAATTGCGAAGATAAGGGTAAGGTTTATGTGAACTGTCTTACCAAGACCTGCTTTCACTTTGTTCCTGAGCAGAGCCAGCCAATCCCTTGAGGAGAACTTCCGGACTATCAAAAGACCCCATCTGGAAGAGAAAAAAATAATAAATAAATAAAGTTTAAAGCTAATCTCTTATTCCACAGAAAATGTCAGCGTTGGCAGTTTGTGGAGGAGGTTTTTCTTGAGGTATCGACACAGAACATGCACCTCAGAGTAAATTCCTTCCTTTATGTTATAATATGGGAGATACATGAGTTTAGCTGGCATTTCTCACGTAAGAGGTGGTTTGCCTTCTCAGAACTGAAAGCACTAGCCAAATCCGATCTGCTATGTTAGTCACACAGAATCACAGAATTTCCTACATTGCCTTTCATTTTGAAGTTTCTTCTGTTTTGTCTTCTGGTTCCAGTTTGTGTCCATATCCTTTTGGACGCTCTATACCTACAATCGAGAGCTGGTTTACCCCAAAAGCCTTGATGGAGTCATCCCGCTCTGGTTAAATCACGCCATGGTGAGTAAGAAACACCCCTGCCTCTCGTAGAGAGGAGAGACTTCGCAACGCGTGTCCCACCGTTGCATTGTGTCGCCTTCCAGAAGAGCCTCACGGCTTCTTCTTTCTCACCTCCTCCCTCCTACGCGTCTGAATTTGACGTTGAGCTGTAGGCAGCAAACAGTTGCAAGTGCTTGAAGTCACCTCGAGAAGCCTTTTTAGCACACAAGGAATGTCAGTGAATCAGTGCTTGTCGAGCCTCTGAAGTCAATGAAACGTGTAGTCATAAAAGGGGGAAAAAACCAAACCCTGAAACTCTTCTCGGTTCTTGCAGCTCAGAAAATAAATTGTTTTGGCAAACAGAAGTCTATGAAATACGCACAGAAAATAAATTGCTCCTACAAACAGAAGTCCGTGAAATACAAAATGGCTGGGGGTATAACGAAGCGGTTCTTAATTTTTAAAGGAGGTGAAAGAAGCCCAGAACATCTGACAGCTCTACAGCTAATAAGCTAATGTGTGTGCGGCTTTGAATAGCTGAATCGCAATGATTGTTTACAGATTTTCTATAAATACTTTCCAGATTTCTCCTTCGTTTGCTCTGGCTGTTTTTATGACGTGTTGAATAATCACATATTTCTCATCAGCCGAGTGTAAAGAGGCTGACAGTAACATGGAAACTGTGGGTGGATTGGAAGGTCAGGGAGGCCTCGTGGGGCTGATGGGAAGGGAGAGGTTCAGCGCCAGGCTGAATCAGAGGAGCCAAAAAGTATGAAATAATCACACAGAAGACTCATTCCTCTGCAGACTTCATTTCTTAAGTGCAATGCTTTGCAACCCACTGCAGTGGCTCCTGATGCACGTTGAAGGTCAACACGGGAGGCTTCGGGGTTCCTGGCGGATGACAATCGCTAAAGGTTTTGAGCAGCCACTTGATTTGGACAAGCGTACGCAGATAATTGCGCCTGGAATCCAAATACACGCAGGCACATCCACGTTGCTGATACCCAAGTGATAAACTGCAGCCATCGTGCACTTTTAACCTTATCACCTGCTCTCTGCCCACCAATTGATCTCCACCAAGGCCTTTACGTGGATGTCCAAATTTCCACGCAGATGCAAACAGGCTTTGTGCTCTCTCAAAACCATCATCCACCAAAAAGAAAGGTTCCTTGTGTCCTCGGCATCAGGCTGATTTCAGGTCCAGGATTTGCTCTGGGCGATGGGTTGAAGTTTAAAATCTTCATGATAGTGGAGGTGCTGGGGAATGGGAGGGCCCAGGGCGGAGCTGAGAGGAGATGGGCTATGCTGCTTGTTTTAATCCCAGTGCACAGCTGAGAATTTGCCCTTTCCATTTCCACATTTGCTTATGACATGGGAAGGTTGAGAGGTGCTAGAATGTACATTTTTATTTCATGCGCAAGAACTCTTTGCAGGAATCCCTCCAACGTATTCATCCTAACTTCCTTCTTACCCTACCTACATCTACACTTCATAAGAGAGTCATTCTGACAACAACAAAAAGCTTTTCCCTTTCAGAAATGTCAAAAACAGGTGTTAAAAAAAAAGGAAAACAATTCTTCCTCCAAGTTATTTTGATGGGAGAGAAGCTTCACATAAAGCAAACCTCTATCACAACCTAGTATTTTATTTCGAAAGCTCTTAATACGCTGCAGACATCTTGCGCTTGACAGTTCCCAGGTGGGAAATCTTCCTTCCAGTCACTATCGAGTGTAAAAACATCTGCCAGCGACACAGACCGATCCCCGCTACTGAAAATCCCCACATTTTGCGCTGCCTTCCAACAGGTGCCCTCAGGCTTAGCCGAGGCATTTCTTTCTTCCAACCCAACCTACCCACTGGGAGCAGTAGGAAGATCCAGGGAGCTACCAACACTTGAAGGGATGATCTCCAAGTTCTGATTACCAAGCAGACGCTTCTTTGGGTTCACTCCCTTGCACGTTGCTCTGAGATTACAGACATTTCATGGCAGATTGAGGCGGCATCTAGTTGGCTTTGGTGGAAAAAGACATCAGTGTATCAGTAGTAGACGTCAGTGCCGTACCATTTAGAGTGGGAGTAGCTTTTTTTTTTATCTGAGTCTATTTTAACGTCGTAAACGGGGAAAGCATATGTTGTTATGCAACCGAGGAGTGAACCTAAAAATTAATCACGTAAAAACACCTCAGGAATACCCAAGCTCCTTGAGTTCGCGGCGATGCTGCAGCACCTTCCTCGCAAAAACGAACTAGCCACTTATTTTTCTCACGTTTGCTGCTCTCGCAGTGGGGAAGCGTCGTTGCCCACCTGGTATCCCAGAGTCGTACAAAGCGCGTTACATTTTAGGCATGTTTTTGCACCAAACTAAAAAACACTTTCTGTTTCGCAGAAAGGCTGGCAACACAGGAAGGAATCTTGCTGATATGAAAAGGAGCCCAAATACTCCAGACTACCCGGGGTTCTCTCTCTTTGCCTTTCCTCCGAGCTGAATCCAAGGGCTGTGCCTCAGTTTCCACTTCTGTTTGCCTGGGATAATCACATTTTACCACCTTTGTATAACCTTCGATGAAAAAACCCTCACCCTACTTATGTCTCAAGCACAATTCTTTTATCTGAATGAGATTTTTGAAGCGGGAGATGGCTGAGACAAAAGATACTCTAGCCAATGCGTCAGGCGATATTGTTTATTGCTTTCCCAGTCACCTCTTTTCAAGCAACACCTGGATACTCTCCAGAAGACGACTAACTGCTGGGAACAGCTCGAATGAAATCATGTGCCTGTGTTACTTAACTTCGCAGCAGTTCAGGGCAACGCTACATTTTGAAGGGGCTGACAGAATCAAATGCTAAACAAAGAGGGGCAACAGCGGGTCAGAAGAGATCGCTCAAAAACATTTCAATATCTGTAACAAAGATACGTGTCAACATGGGCCACGTGTTCACAAAACGGTAACGGTACAATGACCTTTTTGTAAAGGAGGTTTATATTTTCAACCTGTAAGGCAGAGTTCTTTTAAAATGCATTTTTTCTCGTAAAAAGCACAGTTTTCTTTATTTTCGGGGTATGGCTAAGTTTCGTCTAGCCGTCTCTTTTCCTAATTTATTCTGTAGCCATGTGACCCTCTCACTTTGAAAAAAGAAGATGAGGATTTTTGTGTTCGGGGCACTTTACTGACGTGTAGTTCTAAACTGCGCACGTTCTGAAGACCTTGTAAGCTAACTAAGAATGATAAAAGGGGGGATGGTAAATGGAGGCACAGAAGAAAAATGACATACCTGGCAGACTTTCAGCAAAGATGGAAACAAATCCCACATGGCCTGAGCCTCTCAAGCTCCTTTGCATTTGCCCCGAAGTTGATAAGCAGCATCTGAGTGCAAAAAAGAAAAAGCAAGCGAGTGAAAGAACAACCTGGGTGTGTACAAGTCGTTTTCCTTCACTGAAGCAAGACACTGCTGCCCTGTCAGGATGAAGATCAGCAAGACTCACCAGGTCTCCTCTCATCTTGGAGCTTCTTGGTATCGATAGGCTGCTTGTGTCCTCCTCACCTAACTAAACCATTCCCTTCCCTAGTGTGGACACAACTACATTATTTTTACATTGTTTTCTGTCAGTATGATTTACCTCCATCTGGGAAAGAAACTAAGTTCGAGGAAATACAAATTACTCTTACTCCTGTGTGAGGATGTCTGTGTGAAGGATTATACCTTCCTACAGCTATTTTTGGAAGCTTCTTCAACACTAACCAACCAAGGGGCTACAAAATCAGTGTGTGAAGCAGAACCTGCTTGTCCAGGCCACTCTAACTGGACTCCTGCTCCAGATGTCTATAGAAGAACAACCTCAGGTTCATCGCTGACCATCCCGAACAGCAATTGCAAGGAGAATCGTTTAATGCATAATAATTCTTGTCTATTTACACAAGACAGAAACGATTCCATTTGTTTGCATTTCACAGTATCTCAATTTTAAGTCGTCTGGCAACGACGGACATCCATAGGCTTCCAATTCCATTCAGCTTTTGGCAAGGAAGAGGAATGTGTGTGAGGGATATGGCACATGAAATTAATCACCCCACACATTGAGGAGCAAAGATGCTTCGTTTTTCCCAGCACTACATATATATATATATAATATTTTTGAAGTTTTCACTTTTGTTGACACAAACCTGTCTCTTCAGGGAGAAAACCTGCGTTTCACAGACAAATATTATGGTAGGGGATCCTCCCTGGGTGCCCCTACCCCGGTGTGCACAGGTGCAGGCTCTGCAACCCACCCCATGAAGGAACAGCTGGAGATAAATATTCCGCAGCGAAGGATGTGTCACTTCAGGCTCACGGCAGCTTCCAGCTGCAGCACAACTTCGGGTTCTTAAGCTACGTATCTAATGTCAGGGAGAAATGCAATTAAAATTCTGGCATCGACATGGAGACAAAACACTTGCCAGTAAGCAACGGGATATTCAGCCAGGGTCTGATTTCCAAAAACGCACGTGTGCATGCAGGAAATGTTGTCTCTGAAGCTCTTATCGTACAATTGGTCTGAAGTTTCACCCGTTTTTGACAATAATGCTTCCAAACTGCCTACACATCTCAGAAAAAGCACAAAACAAAAGAGCGTTGCTTTTCGGGTGAGCGTAACTGGACCTGAAAAGGGCAGAAATGGATAGCGGGTGACAGTTCAGAGAGGAGTGCTGCTGGACTTCAATGGAGCAAAAGCTTCCTGACTGATCTGCCCCCACACCTGCTCAGCAACAGCCACAGGACAAGGGGTGATGCTTTTAAACTAAAAGAGGGAGATTTAGACTAGAGAGAAGGAAGAAATTTTTTACAGTGAAGGTAGTGAGACACGGACAGAGGGGGAGTTGATGCCCAATCGCTGAAAATATTCCAGGTCAGTTGGCCAGGGCTCTGAGCAACCTGCTCTAGTTACAGACGTTCCTGCTCCATGCAGGGAGGTTGCACTGGATGACCTTGAAACGTCCTTTCCAACCCAAATCGGTCTGTGATTCTACACTTCCTCGTGTCTCCTGCTCCATCCATGAAATACGTCTGTGGTTCCCTGAAAATGCGCTGATGGCTGAGAATCTAAAATACAGGTAGTACCTCTAAGAGAGAATTATTTCTTTAATTAAATAGGGCAGCGTACGAGTTAAAGAAAATCAACAATATTGCTTAAGCCCCTCCCACCCTGAAAGATAAAGAGAGGTTAAGAGAGGAAGAAAAACGCGTAAAGGACAGATTGCAAAAGAAAATTTTACAGGAGGCATTTGAATGAAGGCAGTATCATAGCAAAATAAATCCCCAAAGCAACTTCGTTCCAAGATGAAGCCAAGAAAGGAGCAAGCATACAGAGATTCGGAAAATTATGAGGAGCATCAAACTAAATAGAGGTTGTGGTGACAAGAAGCCATTTAGTTTTATTATGCTCCAATAACACAGGCTGTAATTGTTTATGAAAGCATCCAATCCAGGGGAATTTCCATCGAGCAGAGGACATTTCCCAACGGAGCTGAACGAGTAAACACCCCAAGGGTCAACCAATGAGCGTTGGCTTCACGAGCCTCCTAAGAAGACTGCGCCAAAGTGGGATTTTACTTTACCCTGGCAGTAACGTACCGACGGAGAAGATACGAGCTTGAGTGTGGGCCACGAGTGGTTGTCAGCACACGAGCTCCTCAGGGAATTTGTCTGAAAGGAGAAACACGGGCCGTTTTTCAAAAGCACTTGATGGTGTCCAACTGTGCCCAGCGGAGTTTAGTTTGGCCAGTGGTAACTGTTAGTGAAAAAAAAAATCCTCTGCTAAAGGCAAATATGTTAATAGGAAGCAGACACGGAGGGTATGTAAATGTAGACAAATGAGAAACAAACAGCTCTGGTCAACCGAGGCATCGTTTCCTTCACTCCGGAGTCAAACAGGGTCAAACTGAGTCAAACTGCGACGCACGCGTTCAGCGTACCAGTGATCTCAGCAGCTCTGGGGAGATTATTCATGGGCTTAAAACTCAGCCTAGGCTGGAGCCTGCAGCTGAGCACAAACTCTACCCAGCCCTGTCTTCCCAGCCCAAGGAAATTTGCTTTTACTTATATTCCCAACAGCAAAACGAGGACATAACATTGAACAAACACACAAATTACTCAAAATAACGTCTATGGGAAGTCAAAATTCCATATGGTCTTACCCAACAGTGGAAATAATATTCAGAGAGGACGATTTATCTCAGTTTAAAACTTATGAACCTGAAACCGATCCTGGGAAAATGTACCACTGAGGGTAGGAAAAAAAAGTATTGAAGCAGAAGAATGTTAGAATTTCATTCTTCTCTGCAGGAGATGAGTTAAGATGCCAATATTTCAGATAAAGGTCAGCATATGCTTAGGAAACCTTTTCATCCCCCCTGTATTCATGTGCCAGATTTTATACGCAACAAAAATAATTTTTTGCAATTTTATAATTAGTTCAGATTCATCTGAGTTTGTCAGGAAAGAAGCGAAGAAACCAAACCCGCGTTAAAAAAATCCGAATAAGTGCCAGAAAGAGCCACAGAGGATTTTAAAATCAGATGTTAGGAAACAGAACTCGGATCACAAGTGTGATTAGTTAGCAAAATGTCTCTGATCATTTTGAAAGCCCAAGAACTTTTAACTTTCCACTGTACAAGTACGAAAAAAAGCCCTTTCAAATACTTCTGTCCTTAGACAAACTGCAAGCTGAAAGCTTTCCTCAGCAAGCAGAGGCTATTAGACAAGTAAATATATTAACGTTTCAGAGAACATAAGAATTAATACTGAAAGGATTCCTGCCAAGAGAAAGAAAAAGCTCTTTGATGTATTTCAGTTCATTGATAGCCTGATCAGCACACACAACTATTGTTTTAGCCCGTTTCCTTTTACCTTGGAGTGAAATAGTTGGGCTTTTTCCTCCCTCTGTGATAATTATTTTTGACAGTTTCACTGTTTATATGTGAAACTGAGAAACCGTTAATTGAAATAAAAAAAACGAGTCACTGTTTCCAGCGATTTTTGCCAATGTTTTGATCCGTGTCAATCTGAGCTTCATTATTAAGTTTTCTTTAACGCATGAGGCAAAACTGTAGATTCCAATTCGGCCCCGTACAAATGTCACACTCTTCAAAC
>WEIS01044654.1:313-12004 GCA_013389965.1 Todus mexicanus
AAGCAGACAGTCCCCCGCCCCGCCCCAGAACACACCACTGTGCAGAAGCATGCCAAAACCTTCCCGTTTACTTGCAGGGGTTAGAAACCAGAATTATTTTGATAGGACAGAGGATTTCAAGGACTGGCATGCAAATGTTCATAACAACTGTCCCACTTTGCTCCAGTTCCTGTTTATTGCTTCTTATTCTTTACAGTATCAGTAAATCCCTTCAAGGCTGCTCTCATTATTGAAGAGGGGCTCACCTGGGAATGTTTAGGTCCTTTAGTAATAGCCTTAGGCCCAGATCTAATGTCTGTTGCAAAAAGATTCATCGCTTAAAGGAAATACTGATGACAGTTCGTTAGGCCATTATAAAGAAAAATCTGTTTCAACTCAGAAAAAAGCTGCTAGATATGTGAACAAATATTGTAGGTTAGCCACTTACTGTACACAGACTGTAGGATACACAGTTGTCCTGCAATCCAAACTTCCTTTAGGTGCTTGCTAAACCCTTTAGACAAAAAAAACAAAAACAAAAACAAAAAAAAAGATTAAAAAAGACCAAAAAAAAAGTTCACAATGTTTTAAATTATAATATAAATCTACCGATCTGCTATTAATACAATTCCTGTTACTGTCTGAGGTTTGAGACACACATGTGTAATTCTTCAATGGCATTCTGTGTGTTATCTGGAAGGTCTCTCATTGCTGCTGCATCAATGCAAACCAGACTACACCCAGGCGAACAAAGGAAATTTAACTTTCATAAGTTGGTTTTAAAAATGCATTTACTTTGACTGCATTGAAAGAATCTAAAAAAAGATGAAAAGCATCTTTAGCATGCCAAAAACATCTGGTTTCATATTTTGAGACCAAAAGGAAATTGCATGAAGACTAAAATCTTGTTTTGATTTATATTATTATTGGAGGGCTGAGAAGCTGCCAGTCATAAAATAAAATTTTATGATGATAAATAAATAAGGAAAACAATCTGACAAAACATGTTGTGGAACAAAGCTCCATTTCAAGTTTAATTAACTGATAACAATGTTTATGATAGAAGAACTGTGCCACCAATTATACAGCTAGTAAATGCATGCTACCAACGCAAATACTGGCCTATAAAAGCCTGGTTGAAAAGGTTTCTCCTGCAGCAAAATACTTCCAAACACAAAAGAGAAGGTATTCTCCATGTAGTAAATCATGCAGCAATTAAGACCCTCTTTGAAGACGTTTATGAGTAGGTCTTTATAGATTGTATGACAATTGCTCTACTTCAATTACACATTGTAAATTGCACAATAGTAGTAGTTCCTGCTCTCTAATACACCTACTGATAGTGTCTGGAGAAGCTGACAGTTTAGAAATTGTTACAGGATAGATATATCTGTGGGGAGAAAAGCAGAAATTAAACATTTTTTCAGCTCTACAGCACTTTGCCTTTTCCCAAAACCTCGCATGCAATCGTAACAAAGTGTTCCAGCAAGAAGATTATTTTAGAAACATGAAGATCAGCTGCGTACTGTAGGGAGAAGTGATCCTTAATCATACATGTAAGAGTTCAGCTTCTTTTCTGGTAACAGAGGCTTGCATTTAAAATTGCTACATACTTCCAGTCCTTGTGGTTTGAAGATGCTGGGATCACAGCCATGATATGCAGCACAAATCATTAACTTTCAGTTTATGCTATACTGTAATTTGCCAGTTACTATATAAAATGGAGTATACAAAATACAAGATTTTGTATTACAGATATTATGAATCACTTGCTAAAATAATACTGACATTTCTGTGGATAGGTTAAAAAAGCTTGGCTCGTACGGCGAGACTACTCTTTTTTCAACTTCTGGAATAATAAACCACATTTAGGGAGCCCTGGGTTTGGCTAGCTGTAGGAATAGTACATTAACTATTCAGATCACATGCCTTATCACAGCTTTTCACCCCATTAACTATAACTGAGCACTGAACTCTTGGTCAGACTACAACCCCAGCACAAGTCCTGCTTGTCCCTTCCCTCCTACTGCTCAGCTTAAAAAACACAGCCCTGTCAAAAACCCCCAACCAAACAAAACCCCCCATTCAAATTGTATGCTAAGTATATTGTAAGGAAATATTTGAAATGTTTCCCAAAAGAAAACATATAGTGGTATTTGTATATACCGGCAGCAAAGGATTTCAAACTAAACGGAAAGATTTCCTTTGTCAAAATCAATGCTTAACAGCACAGTAAACATTCAAAGTAAGTCAAAGATGTTGTTGCAAAAAAACTTCCATGGTTTTAAGCCTATATACATTTATTTCAATGCAGGGGAAAAAAAGATTAAAAGCATTCTGAAGAATATTTGTTGGTTTAGTAATAAGCTCCAAATACTTGGAATTTATGTTTCCCCAGGTTCTTTTTCGATCCACATGCAATAATTCCTTCCCCATCTGTATTTTGCCATTGCTCCTTCACCTGTCTTGTCTCCTCTCCTATTCTCCTAGGAATATGACAGTCTTCTCAGTCCTCTAGTTTGGGGCTGTTTTTTATCTCTTAGGTGCTTGTAAAACTCTCACTCTTTTCACCAGTTAAATGAACCCAGGGAGGCTACGCTTCTTGTGGTTTCTTGTGTGCATGTGCGTGGAAGTTAACATCCTGTCTCCAGTTCTGAAGGGAATTACTTCTGGCATGTTTCGACTCATTATCTTGAATCTTAATCAGCTGATGAAAAAAAATAAAAGATTAGTTCCATCAGCTGATGAAGGCCCAGAGTAATGAGTCAAAACATCCTGATCGAGACTCCCAGCTGCACTGAATGGAGCTCTACAAGTTATACATATCCTCGCTGCATTCTTACAATCAATTAATAAATTTCCCTCTTCTTTGCACTCCCCCAAAGTAAACAGCTACAGGATATTAGGTCATGTGGAAGATTATTGTCTCCCTCTGACATTTGGTATCCCCCTCCTGTAAATCTTCAAAAGAATAGGTTTCACAAACCTTGCCATGCTTAACTTCTTGAGAGCAAATTAGGAAAGGATGTTGTCAGCTTTGGAATGCAGTCCAATGATTGCAATGGCCGTAAAGGTCTTTAACTTCAATACTGTAAGTGACTGAAACTTCTCAGTAATGTTTATGGTTTGGGGAATCATATTTTCCAACTGGAAAACAAACAGAGACAATATTTTCTTCTTCATCCTTGTTTGTATCTAAGACCTACCTGATTAAAATGCAGCATGTAACTAACAAAACTAATATAAATAGCAAAAAAAAATAATTGCACAGAAAATACTGTAATGTATACAAAAATGAAAAAAGGAGGACAAATACTTTCCTCCTTTTGTATTGTATGATAATAACTGTAGGTGCTCCTTACGATAATACTAAATAAAATAGTTTAATGCCTTTATTGATTTTTAAATAAACTGTTCCTTCAAGCCAATACATAAATATCTGGGGAAAACTGTCTGCAGCTTTCAGATCTCTTTTGATTCCTTGATGCTACTAGATGCCCAAATAGCCACGTTGCTCCCTCCTTTCCCTTGGAGTCATAGCTATGTGACCATCTGCACAGTAATCGTACCATACAGTTATCCCTGCATTAGTGACCTCCAGGCTGCATTACTGCAGCTCAGACTTAGAAATTAGTCTGTATGGCCTGAAAAAGCTCCACATGGGGGGAAATACAACTGAATGTCTGCTTAGTGGAGCAAATTGAGCCACATTTATCCACTACAAGGTCTCCATCTTGATATTTAAACCTCTCAGTGTGATATGACATCTCTGCCTCTCTGTCTACGAGATCATCTCCCTCTACACAGCTATAACCTGTCATGATAGCTCTATTTCTCTGAAATCATGAGCATACTGAAGAGAAAGAGGAAACGTAGAGCAGAGGATGCACAGTCTTCAGAGAAACCACATCAAAACTCCAAGTTTCACATCCTGGTGACAAAACATACCAGATACTGCAGACCTACCTCAGAACTTATGGCCCAGTGCAAAACTCATCTCTGACTTGTCTTTCCCTTCACCCACGCAAACGTGAATCAAGCTGTTTTTCCTCTAAATCAGTATGAAAGAGAATGTTATTGTCATGATGATGAATAACAAGGGTGGAAGAAAGGAGGATGTGTGGATCACATGGATCTCATCTGAGGTGACATTAAGAGAAGTTAAAATTGAAATGAATTTCACAGTT
This sequence comes from Todus mexicanus, assembly GCA_013389965.1. NCBI lineage: Eukaryota > Metazoa > Chordata > Aves > Coraciiformes > Todidae > Todus > Todus mexicanus. Next base: position 4,480 of record WEIS01044654.1, read on the forward strand.
TCCTGAACAAATTCTGGATGTTGATATATAATCTTTTGTGGAAAACTTTCCTTAGTTGTCTGCAACTCTCTCCAGCATCTCCCATTAATGATCTTTTTCTGAACTAATATAATGGCCGAGCCAAATCTTCATTATCCTCTGATCTGACCACTACTGTGCTGGAAAGAGATGAAATAAATAAGAATGCAAAGTACAGAGGAAACTCCACTTAAAAAGCCTGAGAAATCTCAAGCATAAGCACTGTAGAAATGCAGTACACAAGTGTAAGGATGAAGGTAAAAAGATGTCCCCAAGGCAATAAGGAGATTTCAATTTCTGAGATATAATGCTGACGATAGCTGAATAAGATTGCCAACATCTAAAATACAATAAATATTATCACTAACAATGTCATTGCTATTGCACACACTATTAAAAAAAATTAGAAAATATAACAGTGAGGTTTTTTGCATGCTAAATTCTACAATAAGCAGTATGAAAGAATCAGAAAACAGAAATAAGAATAGAAAAAGGATCCTTTTACAGATTTTTTTACCCTGATTTACATTCTGTGTCACCACACTGGCTGTTGTGACATTGCATATTTAATCAACCTAGAACTGGCCGCTTTTAACTAGAACAGGATCTGAGGCTGTTAATTTACCCTTGCTATCGACTTCACAGGCTCTTACTGCAGCTTTATGACTTGGTAACAGGGGTCACCACCTGACTGAGATCCCAGTTGCGTGCCTATGATTTGACAGTCTTTATTTGACATCGGGATATTTTGCTGGGTGATTAAATCAGTCCAAGCAATTCTGAGATGACCAAGTGTGTTTTCATATGTACAAAACACAGCACTGACAGATAGGATGTGAGCCTGTCTGTCTAGGCTCATGGTGTTATGGTGGCTCAGAGTATTTTTAACTCAGCTAATGATTCTCAGTCCCCAAATTACAAACACATAAAGATATTTTTTGGCCACGTCTTTCCACTCCTTCTGGGATAGTGCTGTGCTATTGCTAAATTCAGCCTCAACATAAACACATACCTGTGTCACTTGTTGGGATATCAGGGGAGTTTAGGTACTCTGGTGCATCCTACTGCTTTTGCCTTCGTCTTGCTGAGCTTTCCTGCAGTGATGGTGTTCCACCTGTGACACATCTACATGTTACACCAGACCTCTCTTCTTTTGGTGCTTTCAAGTGCTTTCCTATTGTGCTTTTTAAAAACTGGAAAGGGGAAAAAAAAGCACTCACACAGTAAACACTGATACCGAATCGTCTCTTTGTAGCTAAAACTTAAAAAGGATTTACAGGAGACAAACGAATATTTGTGTTTAATTGTCAGTGTCTCAGGGCTAGCCTCAATAATACAAACTTTTGCAGGTAGAATATCTAAATTACTAATATTTGCATGGAACAAGGTATTTCTTTAGAGAAATTCTTTGTGTTTATAACTCAGTAATTAGACATATGAATATACCTAACAACCACAGCAATGAAGAGAGAGCAATTTAGCATTGTTAGTCCCCTTGATACTGTCTGGGTGGCAGCAGGTGTTACAGTTGGGACTACTAAATAGATAATATGTCTTTACACACAGGAACGTGACAGAATACAGAGCGAAAAACATGCCTCATGGAAGATGCTTCTTTTTTCTTCAGTGGAAAACAAAGTAATGTAGGTCTCAAAAAGGGGGAAATGCTGTGAAAGAAAGGTAAATAATTGCCCCTCTGGGTTTTTATACACAACCTACTTCACATGTGCAGCAATGCCTGAAGCTAATCTCTCAGTACTTTTTGTAGCTCCAGTCAGAGTGCTATTGGCAGCTGCTAGATGAATCTGGCTTATCCGTTGCCAAATGCGTGCAGTACATGTGTGTGGCAACTGCTATCCTCACCAAAAAAAGATTGGCTCAACAGTATTTAGCACATTTTCCTTCTACTGTTTCTACTCCCAGGAATGTAACTTTTCTCTGTTGTTAACTGTTTCATTTTTCAATAAAATGGCTACAGTAATGGATGCACTGTCCCACCAGACCTCCAGTCTGGTCCCAGTCTGGCAACTTCTCTATATATGATCACAAACTTGACTTGGCTTAAAACCACTTCCCTGATTTTTTTCCCAGTAGAATACTACTTCTAGAAGTTATCTACAATATTTTTGCTTTTTTTCTGTTTTTCTCCTTGTTAAAAAGTAGAGCTTGATAGCATAAAGAACAGCTCACTCACCTGCAGGGTTTACCACTATACCTCTGTCTGTCCTGCTGCTCACACCAGTGGGCAACAAATGTGGTCTCCAAACCACTTCTGGCTGTGTGGAAAAAGTACACTAAGGCTAACAAGATATGTCCATTTAGTAAAGACTCCTTTCCTACTCTGGAGATGATTGGCCTGCAGGTTGTCTGAACAAATTTAATAAGCACTGTAAAGGTTTGGAATAACTTGTCAGCCTATTTTAGGTACTGTCATGGTTTGGGATCAGGGCAACTCCCAAATCTGCAACAGAACACTCTCTCCCCCTCCCTACCCAAAAAGAGAAGAAAGGAAATAAAGGAGAGAGACTTACCAATCAGGAAAGGAAACTAGAACAGCTTTACTAAAAAGTGAAATAATGACAATAATAATAATAGAAAGTAAATATATACAAATATGTACAAAACCAGTATCAAATCCAACCCCCCCGATNTAAAATAGGTCAGAGGAATCATGTTTTAAAAGTGGTTATCCCTGTCCTTAATAGAGAGCTTGGGCTAGTCATCTCAAATGCAGAATCATTGAATGGTATGGATTGGAAAGGACCTTAAAAATCACCTAGCTCCAACCCCACTGCTATGGGCATGACGATTTGAAACTAGATGTATCTTTAAATGTCAATACTTTACATTTGGCTGCTGTCTGTTTTTTGTTGGCTTAGTTCAAGCCCTAAGATTTGTTGGGATCACTAAGCATGCTAATCCACACCCTGGCATTGCAATAGACCAGGGAAGGCTCAGGGGCCCTCCTGGGTCTCCTCTGAGTGGTTGGAGTAAGAAGGACCCTTCTTACAACCCATGGGACCAGTACAAGGGATTCTTCCCAGGCACCAAGGGGAGGCAGAATAAAACAAATCTGCAAAAACTACAGGTTTCTGACTTTCAAAGACAAATACAATCATGGTAGTTTTACAAGAGAATGAGAAGGCCATCTGGGTTCCAAACAAGGTCTCTGTCAGTAGTCTTTCTCAGTAAAGTATACCTAGGGAAGGGAGTATAAGACATTGAGCAAATCCAGGTTTTGTGACTAAGTGTTGTGCTGGAAAAATATATCAAGGGGTCCTCTGCTTCAACTTCCTTCACAGCGTTCTTTCAGGTTTTGTCATTTTCAGAGGCATCCACACTTTCAGAGATGGATATGTCTGTATTTTTGAAGACCAGAAATTTGAGATTCAAAACTAATACTAAAGATAAATAAGCCACCACAAGGTTATAGTCTTTCCAGATTTGATCGTTAGAAGCCTGGTTAAGGAAATAAGAGTGCAAGTATCAATTCCATAACATTTTCACAATGCTTAATCTCTCTAACCTCCTCTACTAGGGCTTAAATAGTTATAATGCAGGTGACTTCTCAGTGATTCCCATCAACCACAGCAACAAACACAGTTCAAAAAAAAGAACACAAACAGCATATTTTGTAGGATTTACCAAGCTATATTAATGAATTTTATCCCTTCTTTTCTGATACAGATGACTAGGAAACACTCTTCTAGAGCTGTCTGGCCTGGAATCTGCTAATATGAACAAACTAAGTAATTCTGACTTAAAGAACTACATACAGCAAACTGGACTCCCAGTTAAAAATAATAAGATTAATGTTAATTTATTTTAAAATGTGGATGATTGATAAAAAGCTGTGTTTGCTATAGAGAAGAAAAAAGACAGACTGATGAAAGGAAAAATATTTTTAAGAGAGCACCATTAAAGCCTGTATCTGATCTTTCATGAAACTGAGCCCCTCTTGAAAAATATATTAAATAATTCACGAGATTGTTATGGTACAAACTGATCCTTAAGTGTGTGGTCAAGGAGAGCAACAGCACATACTGTGTTCTTAAAGCTGTTGGTACTGGTCCTTGTGTCACATTTTTAAATGGCTGCTGCAAACAATAGACAGGGTATCTTCTTCTTCCATCCCAATATTCCTACTGTAAGCAATTCTGTGTGCAAACCTGGTGCACACCAACCAGCTTAATCCATGTATTAAATGTTCATATGCAAAAGTTCACAGGCTTCATGTCCACATGTACAACAATTCTTCCTCATGCAAATCAAAAGGCATTGATATTAATCTCAGGCCTTCCATGGTTATTGGATCAGCTCTCACAGCTCGGGTCCTGAGGCAGAATAACATCCTGATGTGTTATAGTGGAAAATAGCTATGACTCAGGTCCTGAGAAGGAACAGTTTCTGGTCATGCTGTCTGCATAAGAATGTCTGTCTTGGAAGCTACTCTTATGTGAACAGGTTATTTCCCCACTGTCCAGTATGCATTGAAGTTTGTCTGTGGAAAGAGATCTAAAAGCTGTTGAATGTGTCCAACAAATGTTGAGCTAAGTGGATCCCTGTTACATGCCAGTAAGTAATTGTGTGCCACTCTGTGAACATCCCATAGCAATAAGCCTATCTGCAGTGGCAAACGAACAGTGAGTCAGATGTAGCTCTTCACAAAGTCAACGGGAGCTTTTACATTGATGTCAATGGGAACATTTACGTTTATTTCAATGGAAGGAAGATTGGACCACCAATGGATAGGTGTCATTCTCCTGGAAACTCATCTAAAAGGCAATAAAACCTGTAGGAACTTTCCAGACCTTCTTTGCTTGAGCTTGCCTATGTTTTAGAGGAATGGTCCTGATATTACCATTTAAAAAATGTAGTGCAATATTCTTTGCATAATATTCAGGCCTAGTGTCTACTGTCTTATTTTTTTCATAGAGCACTGTAAACAGCTTCATTTCATCAATTCCATTTCAAGGATGTTGGTTCGGTTCAGGCAGTCATTTACATTACTTGAATAATGTATATCAAACATGGAAAGTAAGTTCAAATAAGCCTTGCACGAAAATGCTCTTCCCTTGTACACAAGGACTGATCAGAAGGTTGAGAAGGGAAAACCCCCCCCGACCTATAGCCAACCTCAAGGATTTTAAACAGAAAATACATACAAGCTGCTTTAAGAAGAAATGGTACATATCTGATTAGATTAATGCATCTGTATAATTAAATACGTATAAATTTTACAGGATAAAGATGCTGTGGACTTTACTCTTCCTTAACAAAGAATCTGTCCTGTTCAGTTGATGCCATCTAAGTAAAAAGGTGATAATGGAAAATACACAATCATAGTAAAAATAACCCTTTCTTCTGCAAGTTAAGACTCCTCAGAGACGTTCGCATGTTATAGGACCTAGAGATGGCTATCTGCATCTGAATCATTTCAGAGAGCTTAACATATTTCTGTAGATTGAAGAAGAAAGTTTAAAAAGTAAAAGAGGAACAAAAAAAAAGATTATTAAAAGAACACTGACAATTTTTTTTCATTTTTTTCTGAACTTCTGAAGTGATTTTGCTGAAGATCATGAGTGTCTTTACCACGAAGTAAGAAGCAAAGTTGAAATTCTGTTTCCTGCATCCTTCCCAGCTGGCCCCAGTAATTCCCCAGGAAGAGCGTGCTCTTTGTTTCTACTACATCAGCTTCATTCATCCTTTTTTCAGCACTCGATTTTGCAGACAGTATGCCAGAGAAAGCTTTCTCCTATGTCTGTATAGTCAATGATTATGCATTCATTGTCTCTGAAACAAAAGTACATGGATGCATTAAGTTCGTCCAGGCGCAGTCAGAGGTTTTGGATTAATCTGAACTATTCATGAACCCTTCAAGCATTGTGCAAACTTTACTAAAGAATCCTATCGTAGTTGAAGGTAGGCCAGCATAGAGAAGCCTATCTGCTTGTTTTGTCCTTTGGATGGCATTAAAATGCTTCCTTTAGTAGAAGTCAAGAAGCAGAATTAATAAATATCAGGTTGGAAGAACGGAGAGATGCAGCCATACCTCTTGCTGTAGCTTTATTCCTAGAAAAGGTTCTATCAGCAGAGCTAAAGCCATGGGAATGAGATAACTTTCTGAATGGGCAGTGATTGTCTTTTAGATTATGACCTTTCCAGGACAGGATTGTATTTCACATTTTAAACAAATGATTTTGTGAAGTCTCATATCATATTTTAGGCAGGAAGGCAAGGAGGATTTTAATTGGTGAAAAGTTGAATTTCACTAGACAAACGAATGTAGAAACAATTATTTAGATATTCTGTGTACATAACCTTAACATAACGGTGAGAAAATGTCCTAGTTTTACTAGTACTAGACATTTGGGAACCTTAGATACAACTGGAATTTCATCATCTTAATTTATATTTAATTTCTAACTTTGCAGTGTGGGAAATGCCCTTAATGAAAAGTAGTGGGTAGGTAGATAACAATACTGCACAGTGGGATGGCTCTCACGGCAGTCACTGCTTTGAAAGCACATGCACAGATACACACAGTGCACCTCAAAATTTTCCCCGTTATAATTTCAGGAAGAGCTGAGTAGAAGCTCTTATTTTTAGCAATTAATGGGTTTTAATCTGCTAAAGCAAGAGATCTGCACTGTCATTAATTCACCTGCAGATTTCCAATTGCTTTGAATGGGAATTTTGCAGGGAAGTCAGTTGGAGGAATGGACACTTCATAGCAGTTTAAATGAAATGAGCTTCTGCGATGAACAAATGAACACTGAAGCCAATCTAAGCCAAGTAAAGTACATCAACATCCCGAGTGAAAGCTGACCTGAAAGGATGGAACATCAGGTGCAATTGTAATTTTTCAGTTTTAGGAGACAGATTAAGTGCTGAGAGCAGCTGGCAAAATGATAGAGATTATTTACAAGGATTTTTGTATTTTCTGGAGATGAGTCCTGTTCTGAAGGTCAAGGGACAGACCATACTGCTTCTGAAAAAGAACTTTCTGGAGGCAAGATGGAGCCATGCCACTCATTAAGCTTCATGGTTTATTTTGGCCTTTGTATAACACCTGCTCAGCCACCCAGCACCAGCCTTCTAGAACATCCAATGGAAAAAAGTAAGGCAGGCTGAACACATCTCATCTTTTCAGAAGTTTCTCCTGCCTTCATTTCCAGTGTTCCTTCAGAGGAGATGAGTTTATTTCCTTAAGGAACAAATTACTGGGCTCATGATTCAATGAACCCCAGGAGATCATTTGCTGTCCTCACACCATGGTCCCCCCATCCAATAATGCTTTGGATACACAGAAGTGCTCTGCAGATGAATGGACAAAGATTTCCCAATAAAGAGCTTCTTATTGAAGGGGTAGACCCTTCCTCCTGTCCATGCAAACTGTGTTGGGGAGTGAGTGTGAAGAGCAGCGAATAAATTCAGGTGTTGCATTATCTTTCAGGGGAAGAAGCAGTACATATTTATCCTCAGATCAGATCATGCTATGGTTCTT
>WEIS01044661.1:0-15957 GCA_013389965.1 Todus mexicanus
GGGTTTATGTGGCTATATCCATTCTTTTATTCCGTACTGGAAAGTTTATTGGAAAATATTTCTAGAATTGTCTGTGAAATAAAATACCAGATAACCCTGTTAAAGAGAACTGTTCTTTAGATTTGCTAGTGCTTGGGGTTTTTAATAATAAGTCCGTAGAATCTTTCTTGCAGCTGAAATTAGACATAGTGTTTTTCCACTTTTAAGTAGTCATGACAAAGAATATGTAAAAATCAGAAGGCCTGCCAAATAATTTTAACTTCTTTGTCTTGCACTCAGGGAACATTGGTAATTCTGCTTTTAAAACCGTTACTGTATGCAGTTTATACCATGGTGTTCTGTTATTAAAGTACAGAGCAAGAATTCTGTAAATACAGAATGTTTTGTGGAGGCTATTCCTTTCTCAGTTCAGCATATAAATATGTGCAAATTTGTTTTACTGTATCCTTAAGATATCCTGGGGGTTTATGTCCAGAGTGTGATTAGAAGGCCCTGGAGTAATAGTAAATTATGTCTCTTGTAAAGAGATGACATCCTTTTTTCTTGCTGCAGGTGAGGAGTCGGAAAAAGATTCAAATTATAGCGAAGGTGACGATGAAGACTTTGCTATGGAAAAGAAGAAAACCAAAGGAAATAAAAATAAAAGCAGACAAAAGAAGCCAGCTGAAAGAGAGAAGAAAACGCCCAAATCCAAGATTAATTCTACAGGTAAGATTGTACTATGAATTTGAAATAGACTTCTTTATCATAAAAGTCCTTTCTATTTTCACTGAAGGAATTTGGCTGACAGGCAGACTGTGCAAGGTTGTGAAAATTACTGTATGCAGAGGAAAGGGAGGAGAGTAGAAAAAAAATTCCTGAAAGAAAAAAAAGCTTCACAGTAAACTAACACTCCTTAAAATAAAAACAGACAAGAGTGCATAGACAGAGTTAGTTTCTTTTTGTATGATTATATCTAGCTTTTAAGAAAAGGTTAAATAACAGCAATGTGAGGATTATTTTTTAAAAAAATATAATCTCAGAGCCCCCCCCTTGGCAGTTGCATTAGGAATTTTTAATTCAAGGATAGCTAAATAATGCTGGTTCTACTAACCACTTGGTGGAAAACTTTAAATATGCATGCCCTTCGGGGTTAAGTGTTCAATGTGTCACGAACATAGTTTACTTTAGATAGCTTAAGAAAATTCTTACTGTGATGTTAATCTTGTGTTTAACTTGGTAATGCGTTTTAATTTCAGACCTGAGTTTACAACATGTAATTTAGTTTAAAATTAGTTNAAATTTCAGAGTGTAATAGGACTGACTGTACAAATATATACTGTTAAAAGATGGAGCAGTCTAGGAACATACTCATTTCACTCAATGCAGAGAGTTGATGCTATACAGTTATCTATCATTTTAATCAGTGTGATAATTTCTTTGCTAAAGTGCATCTTTCTAAAGTTGCTTTTATTTTCCAATTAAGTATCACCTGTAGTTTCTCCCTCATGGAGAACAGAAGAAAAATCTGAGCCAACACTAAAGAAGATGTGCAGTTCTTCAGAACCAGTTGGGAAGCCTCTGTGTACATCAAGTCCTGTAACAGACAAAAAGCCTAAATGGATACCACCAGGTACCTGAGAGATTGTAACTATAAACAGATAAATTAGTTGACCTAAGTTGTCAGCAATCTGTCCTAAAAGCAGACAAAAAAAACCCCAGCAGTATTTCAGAAAAATGACTGTCCTTTTATAATGAAGGATATTCTTTTGACCTTAGATTGGAAAAAAAAAGAAAAAAGAAAGAAAAAGCTGTCTTCATACTTTTTTTTCCTCTTACAGCATTATTCTTATCCCCTTTACATGGGGAGGTTAATATAATATTTTGACAAGTGTGGATGAAATCTTAATCAAGAGATTGTCTTGTGGCCATTTCTCTCTTACTAAGAGCTTTCTTTATTTCTGGTATGTGCTGCATTATTGTCTATTCTAAAGTAATTGTTGGAGTGTTTTAACTGCTCTAGCAAAGCACCTGTATTTTCTTCAGGTGTTTGAGAATGCTCCTGCTGACTCCTGCCTCTTTGATTTTCCTTCATATTTCCTCTTCTGTACCTGTTTCTTTCTGCTTGGCTCCTTTCTCTCAAGCCTTCTTTTCCCACATGGAATTGTGTTTGGTTGTGTGATTCTCTGTGGAGCGCCTGAAAATGCACAGTGCTCTGGGAACTGTTTTTACATGCTTGTCCAGTGTTGCTCCAGTGTGTTGCTGGTGAATTTAAAATGTCCACCATACCTGCTGCACTGACCGCCAGATAGATTGATTCCCGGTGAGTGTGCTGATTTTCATGTGTTTCTGTGGGATGTTGTTCACACCTTTTTGCAGTATCTTGAGAGTACTTTTTTTGTTCTGCTGTGGAAACCTTTAAAAGACAACAGTCATATGATTCATTTTCTTTTTCTCCTTCTAAGCTTCTTACACCTTTTTGTTTTAAAATTATTTTCAGCGGCATCAGGAAGCAGTAATAACTCTATGAAGTATGTTTCTGTTAAGTCGCCTGCTCAGTGCCTTAGACTCGGCCTCTCCAGACTAGCAAGAGTCAAACCGCTGCATCCCAGCGCTACCAGCAGTTAAGTGATCGGTGACAAGGTGCCACGTGAAGGAAAAGACTTTGAAAAGTTTATCACTTATAAACAGAGAGTGGGCAGCAAAGGCTTCAGGGCATCATCCATTTTGGAGGACTGTTGTGTATCTACATGTCTAATACTGCAATGAGTTTTTATTCTGCAAAATTCTAGGCATCCTTCAGTGCTACTGAATAATAATATTATTTAATCAGTGACATTTGGGGCATCAGCTCTTTGATGTAACATACTCAGAGCTGTGGGTTTGAATATTTTAATTCTCTGATATCTAAACTTTTGGCATAAAAGTATACAGCACTATGTCAGTTACAGAATTGGATATCTCAAATGGATTCTTAACACAAGTGAAAGTCACAGTTTAAAAATTATTTCTTGAAAGAGTTAAGTTACCACTTTTCATCCTTTTCTCTTAAAGTTTGTTACCGCTCTCAAAATCTGTTAATGTTTGCATATCTTATATGTGGATTTTAATGAGTATTTATGTATTATAGATATAAATGGTTTTTAGAATGTTGTATTTTTTAAAAAAATAAAATCCTTTATATAATTTAATCTTATTCATTGACTTCATTAATTTTGAAAATCACTTCTAAGTATTTGCTACCATCCAGCAAATATTTTTGCATCTGTGTATTCTTACTGGAAGCCAGCAGCGTTAGTTGGGCTCACATGGTAAGGATTTTGCTTTGAGGTCCTTGATCTTTGTTGAAGACCACAATACCAGGCATAGTTAGTGGATTTTCTAAAGTGGCAAGGTGATAGATACTGAGTAACAAGACTGAGCTTTCAACTTACTAGTTCACAGTGTGATTTTCTATCTAAGCATAGTGACTCTGTCAGGTGACAGAGCAGATGCATTTCTCTATTACTTAAGGGATCTGGTCATGGCTGAGTGAATTGCATTTAATAAAGGATTATATGGCCCTGTATAGCCCAGAGTAATTGGGCAAAAGCATGATGCTGCCTAAAGTAAAACTAGGATATGACAAATTCCTTTCTAACTGGATATTACTTACATTATTAAGATATTAATAAATAAGTGTTTATTAAAAACAATATGCATGTTGCCTTATGGGGGGAATGAGAAGTCATCTGTGCATGAAAACCTGTTTCTTAGAAACATGGAAACATGGGCATTGCGATGCAGAATCTCACATCATCTACGTTCTAGATGCCCGATTCCTGTCATGAAGTCATAGCCCTGAGAGAAGTGGGCTCCACTGAGCTGTGCTCAGTAAGTTTAGGAGGTGTGGCACGTGACATGCCTGCTCTCTAGTGCTTGTCTGACTTGGTTGTAAGTTGTCTCGGCCTGCTAAAATGGCACGTCAGAAAACAAGTTTGCAGCAGGTTGTTATCAGATCAGCTTGAAATTGCTCCCAAAGAAGGGTGAAGCAGGAGGCAAGGTAAGTATCCAAGAGTAGCGCTTGTGATGACTAGTGTGTAATACTTATGTTATTCCTCTCTTTGATTCCCGTTCTCTACTTAGTAGTTCTTTTCAGAGGTGTGTCTGCGGCTAAATGGGAAGCACAGAGAGCCTTGGGCCCCAGCGGGGCTCGCTGCAGCATCCCAATCCATTGCCACCCATCCATGCTTCAGGGCTTTTCCTTCTGCTGCGAGTGGTCACACAAAAAACGAGCTCTCTTCACATCGCAGGTCTGTTTCTATTGAAACTAAACGGTCATGAATTGTTCTGCTTTTATGTATCTTTCGGGGATAAATATAGATCTCCTGTGGTTGTGCGTTTTCTTGCTACAGGGAAATGTATGTAACAATGCAAACTGTTTTCTCAATGTGGTGCGTCAGGGAAATATTTCTACAGCTGGTAGATTTGGTAGATTTAGTAACCTTTTTCCCTCAGTCTCTTTTCATCCCCCATTTTTTCTTCCTCTACAAAACATACATTTGAGATTTGTGTTGCCCTGTTTTCAATCTTGGCATCTTTGAAAACTTACATAACTTTCACTCTGCCACCTGTCCTTGAGCCCCTCCTTAAGTTTGTATGGCTTTCCAGTGCATGAGGATTTCCCAGTATCCCTACTTTTGTTTTTCTTTTCTGAATGAAAATTTCACATAGGCAATTAGAAAAACAAGTCTCTGAAAGGGCAGTAGTAAGTGTTTTTGGCTCTATGTTTCAAAGCTACTCTGTACCTGACCTGCAGAAAACAGGTGTTGCTGGTAGGTGGAGTTTATTTTTGTAAAAGACTTTATTGTCCTAGGTGTTAGAGTACATGGTCAGAAGCAGCCAAATTGATTTATGGGTTGTAATTATTACAGATTTATTTTTTTTCTTTTAGAGAGTTTGTCTGTGTTATTCCAGTTGCTTTCAGCCTTGGAAAACTAAATTTTTATTGAAAATAACATTTACGGTTCCTTCATTGCTCTAAATTTTAATTTTGCTACATTATCAGTCAGGTTACCTTCTTAAGGCAATCATCACTGTTTCAACCTACATTCTATCCGAATAAAACCAAATTTGGTTTTGAATCAGAAGGTTTCAGTTCGTGAAGATTTCATTATATGATTCAAAAAGGTCTGAAAGGCAGCCTTCATTTCACTGGTCTGTACTGGTTATTCTCAGGCATTCAGTTAATATGAAATTCTGTAACTTTTGAGTAGCTGAATAATGAAGCTGTAACAATGCTTACTCAGAGCCATAAGAGAAACAAACCTTTTCCTGTTGTTTTTGTAATAGGAACAAAAATGCCTAAATGCTGTTTCCTGAGATCAACTGCATTAGGAATTCCATAAAGTACTCTTTAATTTTTGACAGAGTGGTTGGTGTAATTTAGTCCTTTTCGTCTTCTCAACTTTGTTTTACCCAACAGACTAGTGAGGCATCAGTGCAAACCACAGAGGTGAAAAAAGTGTTAGCACTTCCTGTGACCCTGTGTGCAGAAACATGTTCTTTGCATTTTAAAACAGTTTGTCCTGCTACTTCGAAGAATTATTGGTCTGTCTCCACTCATGTGTGGCATTGGTCTCAAGAGGAAGCCAAGAAGGTGTGAAAAAAAACCCCAAACCATCTTAATTGAATTAAGGCTGTTTCTGCTGTGCTGAATCTTTCAGCCCTTACACACCCAGTAGTCATGATGCTTGTGTACATTTTAAACAAGGACTTTGAGCACATGTTGTTCCCACACATTTGGGATATTGAAAATCTGAAATTTCATTTTTTCCCACCTTTTGTTTTTTTTTATTTTCATTTTTCTGAATGTAACCCTAGCCTTAACTGAATAAGAGCATGAAAGGACTTAAAGCTTGACTGGTTGTCATTGTGTTTAAAAGACGGGAACTACATGTTCTTTAGTGTATTTAAGCTTCTCTCTATCTAATGCTCAGGCATCTCAATTCCTCTCATCAAATTATTTTTTGCAATTAACAGTCCTTGTGGCCAAATCAGTCGTATTTATGATCTCATTAAAAATCCTAAGTCTCTGAAGAAGGAAGAAATCATCTGAAATGTGAGACAGTAGAACTGATCAAAGATGAAAGACAGATGATATTTATTTGCTTGGAGATAGACCATCTTGTAAAGTAGAGCCAAAGATGACAGATTATCTTTCTGCTTCGCTCCTTGAACAGATGAGAGTTCTTAATGGAGTTTCTCACTTTTTTTTTTTTTAAATTCCACTAATTCTGCATAAATCTTTGTTTAATTCTGCTAGTTGTGCAGGATTCAGTAAACTGAAGGGTTTTGAAGAGTATTAATCAAGTTGTTTTTCTAGAAATACCTCTCTCAGCAGAAATGTTAGAAGATAGGTGCACATTTCTTAGAATGCAAACGGAAGCTCGTAACAATGTTGGAAACCAACATTAGAGGGCAGTAAATAGACTTTATTCCAGTACAGCAGAGCTATATATTAATGTTTGTATTTAAAAAGTGTACATGTATCAAAGACTTGGATCAATTACATGACCACTAGAGGATGTAAATAGAAATAGTGCACTACAGTGAAATTAGGAAAAGAAGATTTAAAAAGATGGAGTATTAGGTGGTAGTTGCCAGTGTAGTTAACTGTTCCTCAAGTCTGCTGTGGATTTCTTAAATGTATGTAGTATTTTGGCGGAAATCAAAATAAGAGTGAAAATATTCAGATATCTATAGTGTACTTGTATCAGCAGTGACTGGTGCTTCTCAGCTATCAACAGCCTAGTATTTGATTATCCAGTGACAGAAAAGTGAGATTCAGCTCTTAATTCCTATAGAAAAGAAGTATGCATTGATTTGAGGATGATCTAAATCTTTTGCATGTTTGTTATCTGTTATTCTTCGGGAAAATAAGTGCTTTATAAAAAAGTGCAATTATCAATAAATGAAATACTACATTACAGTACACTACTGGTGCCCTAATGTATCTTTCAGCTTTAAAATCCTGAATGGGAAAAAAACCCACAGAAGGTATTATAAGTATCTATTTTCCAACTATTTATTTTGAATCCAAAATATCTGGAACAGCAAAACAAATAGAAATGCAATAAGCATTAATCATATTACCTTTTGTCAAAGTAGATCAACAACACAGTTTTACTCTAATACATTTTCACCGATGAAGTGAGTAACAATGTCAGTAGGTATTTCCTGCATTATTTCATTCTGTTATAAGCTTTAATGTATGGTGGTTTTCCAGATGTTCACTATAATTTTCCTCAAGCATTTTCACCTACCCCTGCCTGGGTAAAAATCGTATTTGCTCTAATTTGGGAGTGCAGTCCAGCTAATTCAGTTTCTCTGTCACCATTTCATAGGCAAAAGTTACCTACAAGTCAGAAAATGTAAGAATAGCCAGATTTGTCTTCCCCAGCAAAGCTAAGTCGGGAAAAAGGATGCATTCGGCGCAACCAAAGGTAAGAGAACTTCATAGACCTCAGAAGTTGGAAGCACAGATTTAATTTACCAGTGATTCAGATACCATAGTGCTTCCTGGTATTGAAATTAGGCAGCAATTGGCAGCCGTTGTCCAGGGCCAGATTGTATGTAATCACTTAAGTCCTCCTTCATTCTCTGCACTGCTTTCACAAAGGCCAGTTGCAGTTATGAACCTGTACTTGAAGCAGTGCAGGAAAATATGTCTTCCTTAAGACAAACCTCCCTGTAAGGAGCCAGAGAAAACCAAGGTCCCTACGGTGGTAGAGTAGATCATGTCTTAGCTTGACTTGCTCCTTTCTCCTTACATGTTTGATTGCTGTCTCAAGAAGGCACTTCTCTCCTGATTTTGCTTGTGTAGGACATTCAGAAGAGCGTAGCGTGTGTCTCCCACCCCCCTTCCCAGCCCAGCACCCCATGTTCTTCAGCGCATTGCACCTCCCAGCTTCCTCTGTGACGCAGCCAGCATATTCTTGACCACCTTCTACAGCTGTTGCTCAAAGATGTGTTGATCTGTCTCCTTGATGGCTGAAGGAGACCCAGAGGTCTATTAACTGGGGGAGCTGCTAACTGTGGATTCTCTGTATGAAAATAAAAAGTGATAGTAATAGTGTAAGATTCTCAGATAATCCTCTCTTCCAAAATCAGTATTTTTTCTAACTCAGGGTTGCACAAATAATAGAAAAATAAAGTTGTTTTTCTACATAATAATTTGTATGTTTTAACCTATGCTAGTAAGTGAGCCATGTTACGACATATGTGTTAAACATCATCGATTAGTATAAAGGAGATTGGAGAGATTGTGTTTTGCTGGAGGACCACGAGCAGAGCCATATGCAACATGGGGAAAGTAGTCATCTTTTTTTTGCTAAATGTCGGTGAAAGTGAGGGAATGAATCGTTGAGAGACCTGTGGAGGTGGCAACAGAGTAAGAATGAGAGAAAGATTTGAAATTATATCTATTTTGTATTAAATCAGATTTGACATTAGGGACAGCTGACCCCAATCACTTGTCCTAAACCACAGGGAACTTTTCTGCCACTGTATGGTGAATTGGAAGAGAACTGGTGCAGGTTAAAACTGAGCTGAGTTTACTTTGCTGGTTTAATTTTAATCTGAGTTATTTTTTTATCCATTTTATTGTAGGACTTCATGAACATTTGTGCTGGCATGTGGAAGGGGACAGCTGAGGATTAAGCTGAGGATTAATAGCAAATGGAGAAGCAGACTTCTCCCCGCATCCCCATCCCCATTTTAGCAACAGTACTGGTTTAAAATGCTCATGAAACCAGTGGTCTTCTCTGTCATGCTCTAGTCTGTCTCAGGATGCTTGAAGAGACATCTTGGACATTATGTTGTTCTGAATTGTTCTCAGTAAGGACCAATTCAGACTGCTATTACTCATTCTAAATCTAAGTTTCATAATTAAACCCATGGTGGAGGAGTGCAGGCAGTAACAATGCTGGATATATGCAGTTTCTCCTGTATTTGACATTTTATCTGGGATAACATGTCACAGTAGGAAAAGATGCGGTATGTGAGGGATATCTGCCAATTACATACAATTTATCCTCTCACAATATGACATTGAATTCCAACCAACTCAACTCAGGAAATTTGCTACTAACTGTAGTAACATGATTTAGGGCACCAGGTCCAGAACTTCAAAGTTTGCTTCAAAGCCAACTGAAATTGTGATCAGTCTTCATTTCAGGAGGCTTTTGGTCAGGTCTTTTGAGGATAATACCCAGTAATAATTAAGACTATAATTTTTTTCTTTTTCAAAAAGCAAGTTATTTCCTGGAGACCTTAGACAAGCCCAGCAGTATTCTGAGCAATTCTGAGTTGACCTCTGGTGAGTACCTTAGGAAGAACTTAAAGCAAGGCATCATTGTGTACTCACTGCTTAGCATACAGAGACTTAATTCTACCTGTGATCTTTGGCACTTGGTCACCACTTCTTTTTTTTTTTTTTTTTTAGACAAGATGGGTAACTTCTCTTGGCACAGTTGGATGTCTCTTTTTGAGAGCGATCCAAGATAATGAGATGGTTGCCTTTTAGGGTGGCTAATTCACATTCTCAGGTTATCAGGTTATGGCAAGAGGGCACAAGGGCTTTCAATGCTGAAGACTGCTGTAATCTCAAATGTAGCAAGTCCATAGGATTATAACAATTTAAGGTGCAGAGTTTCTCGCTTCCTACACTCGTGTCCAAATAATATTGTTAAAATGTTTTTAAGGAACACTAATTGAAGACTTGGAGGCATTTTTGGTCATAAAATTCCAAACTCTAAAAATGAACGATTTTGCTAATCATCTTTCTTTTCCTAGACCCCTATTTCAGTCCAGTAAGATGGAGGGATCCAAAGGAAATGCTTATGTTCTGAAATATTTCAAGCTGTTTTGGAAATACGATTTTGAAATACGTTGAAATACTAGAACCTCACCTGTAGAAGTCTACTAAGCTTCATCACATTCATTGCCTCCAGTATACAGTTTACTGGATTAGAGAGTACTCTGGCTTTAACAAATCTTCAAATGTTTCTTGTTAAAAGTTAAAACGTTTTCAGGAAATTGAAGATTAGCTGGAAATCATAATGATAGTTTTTTATACAATCTGTAACCATTTGAGTTTTAAAATTCTACTCATCCTTGACCATTTCTGCATTCATTGAATTTAATCTTATCTCACACCAAAGGCATTGATTTTCTGCAGGCCTTGGTGTATACTAAAACTCTGTGTCTGTGTGTGTGAAGACCTAACAGGTTCATCGTTATAATTTTAATAGCATCTAGTTCTTTTGTAGTGGTTTTAGATAGAACTCAATTCCCTTGTAAAAGATGTTCGCTTTGGCTGTGTTCACATGGCTATGCAGAGCTAACTATGAAGCCACTGCCAGCTTTGGAGAAGCAGGCCAGCTGGTATGCTGGAGAGAAAGATCCCTAAGTGAACACTTCTGTGCTCAGTTTCCTGCCACATGGATGGGTCTTAGTGCTCTTGTGCCTTGCCTGGCTGCCCCCACCCGTTCCATCTGTCCTTCTGACACATCCTTGCAGCCAGTGCTAGGCAGACATGACGACCCAAAGCCTTTTCTAGGAAGGTTGAAGTGTACCCATAAAGCAAAGGCAGAGGAGATATATTTATGAAGAGCTGGCTGAATTTAAGCTACCTGCAAAGGAACTGTGACTGTGAAGTGGAGAACTGCCAAATTTACTGGGAACATTTAAATCAGCAAGATACAGATATAGCAATGAATAGTTTTGAAACTGTCATTATAAAGAAAAATCATGGTCTGTATAGGATATATTTTCCACCTCTAATTTATGCAGCTGTAGATAGAAAGGCTAATTCTCCTCATTTATCCCCTTTGTGCACTGTATCTTCATTAGCCCCAGTGAAGCAGTAATAAAAAAATAATAGTAGAATGTATGTTCTCTGATAAACTGTGTACACTTTGGAACATGAGTGAGCTTGTCTCCACTGAGATCAGCTCCTGTTTCCCCTTTTTTTCATCTGCTTTGATGCATCTTTCTTGCCAAAGAAATTTGGAGGCGGATTTTTCCAGCTGCTCCTGAAAGAGTGAAGAAGTATAATATCAAAGTGATCTGAAGCATTCTGTCCTCCACACATCACAGCCAGCCTGTTTTGAAGCCAGAACTGTGCCTACCTCCAAAGTTTTGATCTGTATCATTCCTGAGACATGTTACCCAGCACACACTGCAGTAGCTCCTCTGTACACTCTTCCAGATTTCTGTGCATCTCCCTGTGCAGGAAAAAGGATTTATGAGCAAACTTTGGTTTTGTTAACGTGTGATCTGACTTATTAGTCTTCTGATGATGACATTATTTTACGTTCTGTATTGTACATGCAGGGGGTGTCTTTGACACGGGGTAAGGAAATGAATGTTACTGTCCTAAGTGAGAGGCAAGACCGTGGTAACACCAGTAAAAAACAGGTCAACGCAGCCTTTTTGTGTGCGGTAAGCAGTGATACTGTAATGTTAGTCACAGACCTGTTTAGGTTGCAAGGCACCTCTCAAATACATCTACGTCAACCCCAGTTGTTCTTTTTACAGTAATATGTAATGGTTAAGGAAATAGTTCTCCTTTGAAATGTCCCTAATGCATATGAAAAGAGTAGAATTATTCTCCCTATAATAGGAATTATTAAAGTATTTTCTCTGTAATAGGAAAGCTACTTTATTAAATACGTATTTCTCTTGGAATCCCACTGGGGCATGATTTGTAACATATTCCTGCTCTCCAAAGGGAGAGGTAAAATATATGCTTAAAATCTTTAATCTAAATTAGCAGTAGCAATACGCATGTGCCAGGTATGGACTTTCTGGTACATATATCTTTAATACAGTGAGGTTAATATATTAAAATTCAGCATGTGTACTGAGGCTGTGTCAGTACCTGGATCTACTAAAGACTGTAAGCACTCACCTTTGAAGTTCATAGAACCATTTTCATACTTCAGATTCACTATGTGCTGAAATATCTTACTGAATCGATGCCTCAGACTGCTTATTAAGCTATGGCTCCCCTACAGAGGTGTTGCCTTAACCACATGTTATTCAAGTCATCCTTGACTGCTCAGTTTAATAACAGCATGTGAAATGCAGGCTGCAGTCTGAATCCCAGGGGTTTCCCGTGGTGTCCAGGCACTGAGAAATATGTCATTAGGCCGGTGTCTGCCAGCTGAAGATGCACATCAACGTCAGAAGTGAATCAAGGAGGTCTGCCAGGCTTGGCCCCTTTGCCAAACACAGCACTGTCAGGAACTGGTAACACCCCGAGGGGGCTGCAGCAGGAATGATAGAGCTGCTAGTATGGGAGGTAGTTCAGACCCTTCTCATGTTTGATGCCACTTCCTCCTCATACTACAGCACCTCTGTACCTCTGGCTGCAGCTGTAGCACCGTGTCTCTGTGGAGGCTCAGTGCTACTGCAGTTTGGGGGGAGGAGATGAACATGAGCTCCTAAATGAGGCACTGGATGAGAGCTGGAGGGAGTAGGCAGCACTGATCCACTGCACTCAGCATGCGCCTACATTTCCGATATGCCTATGTGCCTACAGCATTTCTGAAAAAGGTTTCTTGTCCACTGGAACCTGTGCAGCTAAATGTAGGTATCTTGCAATAGCTAAAAGTAGATACCAGCAGAAGACAGTCCAGCCTCCTTAAATAAGGTGCCTCGACTTCACATACAGCCCTTGCAGGAACACAGAACCTGCTTTACTTGGGTTTTAAATTCAGTGCAGATTAAATTACGCCCTTACAGGAGGTACAAGTTAAATTTACACACAGGTTCAGCAC
This sequence comes from Todus mexicanus, assembly GCA_013389965.1. NCBI lineage: Eukaryota > Metazoa > Chordata > Aves > Coraciiformes > Todidae > Todus > Todus mexicanus. Next base: position 12,804 of record WEIS01044661.1, read on the forward strand.
CTCTTAATATGTTATTTTCCAAATGTCAATAGTATTTCCTCAACAAGAGGAAATGGCCTTAAGTTGTGCCAAGGGAAGCTTAGATTCGATATTAGGAAGAATTTTTTTTGCTCAATGGGTTATCAGGCACTGGAACAGGCTGCCCAGGGAAGTGGTTGAGTCCCCAACCCTGGAGGTATTTGAGAGTCATGTGGACATAGTTCTGAGGGATATGGTTTAGTCATCTTGTGCGGTCAAGTAAATGATTTGACTAGATGATCTTAAAGATCTTTTCCGATCTAGGAAGTTCTGTGATTCTGATTCTGTGCTCTAGCCGTATACTGGCACCAAGTCACTGCCATGCACTGACACTTGCTGAGCCCTAAAAGGAGCTGCTGCAGGTTCATTTAGCTGCCTCTCCTCCCAAATCAACTTGACTTTTTCAAGTATCTGAAGCAGAGTTCATTTGCGTGCTCCCAACACCTCCAAATCAATTTGGCATATATTGCAACCTATATAAAAATAATCAGAGTTATTTTGCCAGGTTCATAAGTATTGTGTCTGTGAAAACTGGGGGAGTCACGACAGGTTTCTCAGTGCTTGAGTGAAAGCTCACATATCTCATGTTGACTTGCTAATTTCATAGTGACAGTGGTTTAGGATCTGGGAAATGTTCCATCTTCCACTAGACTTCACAAAAACTTGACTTCATATAGTTTCTCCATTTTACATCACTTTCCTTGTCGCCGTTCAACCTGTAAATTTGACTCCTGGAAACAGAAGAACACTTCACGGTTGTGAATTGTAGCAGGATATGAAGGCAAAGGCAGAATTTGTTCATTCTAGGCTTTAAGCACAAGCCCTTCCATTTATCATTGTATTTCTCTATCTCCTGCCATGTGGAACAAACTCTTTGCTGGTTTTCTAAAGTCCTTCTTAAGCTTTGAAATTTGTTTTGTAAGAAGAGTTACGGACTTCAGATTTTATTACTTGTTTCTTTGGTTGTTTTGTTTTGTTTTTAGTTTTAAACACTTTTGAGGTTTGAATTCTGGCATTTATGTTTTGTCATCCAGTTGTCCTTTTTCTGATCCTTCTCTTTCCTTCCCTCCTATTTTATTTTTTTTAAAGATTTCCAGAGGGAAAAAAACCCGGAATAACAAGAGTGTATAATTTCAATGTCTCTGTGGTCTTGAATCTCTGTTTGAATTAAAGCATTTAGAAATAAGTAATATTAGTATTTGTAAAATTTTTTTTAACATCAAAATTATAAGAAATCCAACTGGTATTTATTTCAGTCTTTTCCAAAAAGCAGATTTGGAAATTTCTTTTCTGATTTTTATTCCATACTCACTATGGCATTATTGTCATAAGGCTTGTGTTCTCTTCTGCTTTTTTAAATCTTACTTTCCCTTTGACAAAGATCACGTCTGCATTCTTCTGCTCTTTATGAAATGTGAATTGCTTTATTGTTCTCAGAATAAAAGTAAAGAAAATAATGAACTGAGACTAAGTGTTTGCTATTCCCTCATGGAGCTTGTCAAGTGTACAAAAATAGATTACAGTATGCTGAATAAAAAATCACTGAAGTCTGTTCCCTTGATATACCAAGCTAAGTCTGCTCCTTCTGCAAGCATTTGTTTTGCTGATGGAATATCAAAAAGGCTCTCAGGGCACATAGAGGATTAAAATTTAAGCAGAGACAGGACTACCTAGAAACAGTCATTCCAAGATTGCAAGTAGTTTTGAGGACTAAGAGGAAACTGTGAGTGAAATGCTTGGGGGCACCCTTTGGATTCTCAGTAAAACTTTGAATTACCTTCATTAGACGGCTTATGTTTATAGGAGGAAAGCTAAAGCTATGGCTGTGCCTTTGAAAAAAGAAAAAAAATAGAAGAAAGAAAAGGAAAGCAAATTATGCACCTTGTGGTGCCTCAAGGGATGGTTTTGAAATCATGCTGAGCCTAATTGACGAACGTGTTGTGCTTGCGCAAAGTCCTCAAAGATTTCATAGCACGTCAGCAAATATACTACTGTTCACAGTTCAGTTTGATATTGTTTGGTTGGTGTCAATGCTGCTGTGGAACTGTAATAAAACATGTGATTAGATTCCAGGCAGCTCCCCCATAAAAATCATCAATCAGACCATGCTATTGTTCACAGGGATGCACTTGTGTGGCTGGGTTGGATTAGGTGAACAAGAGCGGCAGGTTTAAATTACAAGGAGAACAATTTAATGGAGACAGATTTAAAACATGGAGCTTTGTCATTATGGGGAAAGAAAGAAGCAGCGAGAGCTGCTGTGATTTCAACTTCTTCAATAACTCTTGTTTACGAATGAGAAGAAACAGAAGAATCCAGCCTAAGGTAATAGTGGTTGGCATTTTTTTTTATTGTTTGATGTACAAATGTGTGTATTTGATTACGATGTACCTGTTGTGAGGAATGGAAAATAACTTTTAGAAGACAAAAAACGGTTTGATCAAAAAACGGTTTTACCTTCTGCCATTAATTCAATGTGATTTTTTTTTTTTATTGGATTAATAATTATTTAAATTTGTTTGGAGAAGTGGTATTAAGAAGATAATTTTAAATGAAAACATTAACATTATTAATGCTTCAAAGTTACCAACTGTCCACATTTTTAAGTTACCAGGAGTATCATAGGTTTCTGCATAGATGGTGAGCAAACAGTTTGTAGAATCCCCGAGTATGTAGGGCTCTGCAAAACATTTCAGTTTGACCTTTAGGCTTACATGAGAGGCTTTGTGGCTTATTAAATATATACTTAGTAGCAATCCTTGCAGGTTTCTCTTGCATTGAGAGTATTGTCAAAGAACGCAGGAGAAAATTTTTTACAGTTTCTTTCCTTGTGTTGACAAAAATTACTTGGTCCTCTTCAGGTGTGAGAAAAGAATCATCCTAAAATTTGTTTTTATTCCTGCATGACTTAGCCCAGAAAATTTGAATATTCTTAAAAGAGTGACTTAGAACTACTTTGTGTGTGTTTGTGCTGTTTGTATTCCGGCACATGGCATCTCCGTGCGTTCCCAGAGCTGAACCTGCCCTGTTGTCATGACAGTCTGTGTGGTTGTTTGGCTAGGGAATGAGAAGTTTCTCTTGTATGTGAGGTGTAATACTGGTGAGGGTTTGACTAGAGAGTTGCCAAGCTTGGAAG
>WEIS01044665.1:2348-23286 GCA_013389965.1 Todus mexicanus
CCCGGGGAAGGCAAGCAAGATTCTTCAAGGTTGCTGGTACCATCAGCAGCAGCTCAAGCTCTTAAGAACTGCTTGTTAAAAATAAGAATTTGTTTTAGGAGAAAGATGCATCTGTTTTTTCTAAATTTTTAGACTGTATTTTTACAATAAAGCAAGAAACAGTGTCCCATTCCTTTCACCAAAGTGAACTAATACCTAAAATCTGGAGCATACTCCTTCACCAACAGGACTTAAACCATGTTCCTTGGAACCGTTTCCCCAAGCAATCAACATATGTCCATGGCCACACTGCAATAGCTGCTCTGCAGGGAAGATCTCAGTGCATGCTCAAGGGGCTGTATTAACATGGAATGGGTGACAAATACATGGGTGCTATGCATCTGTGTAGCTGTTGCTAACCATGTGAAATCTTCCCAGTATTTCCTCAACTAGATCAGACTGTAAAGCTGCTTTTCCCTAAGTGAATAACCAGCCCGCACCTCCAAATCTACAAGAAGCAAAACAAGACTTTTGGGTTGACAGAACTTATTTCCTTTTCCTAGGATATGCAGATATGGAATATAATTAAAATATTATCAGTGGCTGTAAATCTCTGGCTCCAGTAACCAATATGCATATTGCAGGAAGTTGGCCTTTGTCTAGCATTAGTTCTATGTCTCCAATGAAGTATTGTTGTCCAAAGAGATTTTAACTTGAGACCCTGGCACGACCAATTTTGATACATCTGTTGTCACAGAGGGAAATACAGACTGGCAAAGATGTGTCTTTCCCTGAGCCAAATGACAGTATTGAGGCAGGCAGCCTGATTGAGGAACAGTTTCAGATACTTGTTTCTCCATGTTAAGAAGAGTCTTACCCCAGATAAACTGGTTGGGGTGCAATACCAGAAAGCGACAGTACCAGACCTATCCTTCTGGCTTATGCATCCAGGGAACAGGCCTTACCACACTGTTTGGCAGTCAAGACAAAGCAGAGGATAAGGGGAAAGTTCTCAATCGTTTTTGTCAAATACACTTGCTGAATGTTTCATAGTTTGCAGGGCTGTTACGATGTAGCTTTGACTGTTTCTGATAAGGCAGTCCTGGCAACCAGTGGGAAAATGCAAGCATCACATGCTCAAGCATGCCTTTCTCGCAGGAGGCATTGCTGCACAGCTTCTGGAGCCTCAGCACTTCCAGACCTGCCTCTCTAAAAGCTTCTGACATCTCTGTTTAGGAGTCTTCTCTTAAGAGTCTTCTCAGCTTCTCAAAGGGTCTCTAATTCAGTTTGCGCTTGCACTACCCCTCAGGCTTTCCCCCCTCATTTAAGTCCTCCTTCTCTGATGGCCAGTATTTACTCCAAGCAGACTATGAAAAGCAAGTATGGAAAGCCTCATCTCTTACCAATGTGTGCAGAGTGGCTTCTCATACTACTGCAGGACAGTCAGCAATAGCTATCACTTGTGTCCCTCTGGGTAACTCTGTAGTGCACATGCTTAAAGGAAAATCACAAAACCAGAACCAATCCCCCTTCTCAAAACTAACCTCCCTCTACATAAAATCCACCCTGCAAAATATTACTTGAGATTCATTTATATGGATTATTAACCATTGTGGACAAACATATGCCTTTATCTCTAGCTAGAAAAATAACATAAGAGGTGAAAAAGAAAAGATTTTCTCACATAAACTCTCCTCATGTTGAAAGAGAGTAACTGTGAATATATGAAAGTAAAAAAGGCTTGGAGACCTCTTTGAGGGAGCCACAATTTGCCACAGTAAAGCAGGATGCAGTTCAAGTGAATGGGGTTGGGAGAGAGCGAGAAAGTTCTAATTTAACTGTGTTCAGCAAATTGTTACCAGACATTACAGTGCAATGGTGAGATTATACAAATACCAGAGAAAATACGAATTAGAGACAAGTATGTAGAGAGGAGTGGAGGAGAAAGCATGTGTGCAAGTAAACTACTCTTCCCATACAGTAATGCTTATTTTTCAGAGTGGACCAAGAGCAGAAGAATTCCTCAACATCTGAAGTCAAAATTTGTAACAGGACCAAAGAGCAGTTCTCTGTACAAGTCTTCCTCACACAAGTTTTATCATTTGAGACCTACAACAAGGTGCAGTGGCAATATGGAAATGGCCTGAAGAAAGCAGCCTGTATTGCTTTTCTGTTCATGTTTTACCCTACTTGTCTTTGGGTTTGCAAACTAATAACATTTAAGGCCACAGAGAAGTTGCCATCAATATTTAAGGCTACTTCCTCCTGGTAGGGTAATTTCCCTGTGCTAGTCCAATAGTGTCAGTCATATGGACAAACTTCTGAGCGCATATAAACTGGGAATGGTTAGAAAATCTCCCTTGAAGTAATATTACTGCTGCTAGTCCATATATGCTTACAGCAGCCTCCCAACATTACCTACTAGAGTAATGGACAGACTGCTTGTACAGTGTTTGTGTCAGACTAGTTGCTAATTAATTTCCCTGTCAAATCTTGAAGCAAAAGTATCAGATGCCTGGGACCTAAGCCTTCCTGATCAATCACATTATAGTAAGAGAAAAGAAAAACAAATAAAAATAAACACCCATGATAAAACTAATAAAAACATACACATTAGCATTGTAGAAGAATGATGCTTGTGTCATATTCTATAGGTTTTTGGATTCATGCTGGCTCACGGGCACTGTGAACACTGAACTGGAAGCAAACGGTGGCATAAACTAATAGCCACCAGCAACCCCAGGCAAGTTTAATTTTATGATAGCTCTACAGAAATGATTTTGCCTTTTGATGGCAATGACAAAGAACAACTTCATGTGAGAGAGTTGTAGTGATGCCCAATGGAAAGATTTAAGAGATCAGATTTCAGATTTTGTGATTTTCTCTAATGCGGGGTACAAAGACATAAAACAGTAACCCTGATGAATATAAGCTACTTGAATGTTTTCATTGCTAAAAAGAACTTTCCTTGTGGAGGAATTGAGCATCTCTGCTCTGGAAGATACCCCAAGTATGTTTAGGGCCATCAACCCCAGATATAATTTTTAACTAGCAGCCAAAATGACACTCTTGCAGTCTACCATTGACTAACACCCAGGGCAGAGGAAGCTGTTAGTCTAATACCCGCCTCCCTTGCACAGAGGTCACTGGCACGGGGAACCAGCAGCAAGCTTTACCAAACACACCCACATTCTGGTTTTCCTTCGACAGTGTTGGACAAGAGCTCCCTGTCTCACGAGGCAGGCAACAGTAAAGAAGAGTCCGTAAAAAAACCCAAACTTGAAGACGAGTATCAGAAATTCAGAGTCCTCACATCCGGCCGGCGGTGTGCAATGTCTCGCCCCCGAAACAGTGTTTGTTCAGTGCTCCCTGCAGACTGGATGTGACCTGAAAGAGGCGGGCAAAGCTCACCTCTGCCCAGTGTGGTTCCTGTTCACCTCTGCGTTTAAGGCCAAGTTGTGTAGGAAGAGAAAAAGCTGCCACCACACTTGATTTCTGTTCTGCTGATGCTGTGGAGGAGAACAGTTGAAGGAAGGTTATTTATATTTCTAAAATTGCAACATACCACTTCTCTTTTCCAATAACAACTCAGTTACACTTTTCAAGAGCAGACAATTTAATCCCATCAGCATAACAAAGGGGTGCAGCAAGGGATGAGGTGAGAGAGGGAAATAAGTTCTCCAGAAATAATTGTAGCTCTAACATTACAAAAAGAAAAGAGCAGACCCTTTATGCATTGTGCACAAGAGGATTAAACTTTTTTTTGCTTGTAGGATTTTACAGAGTTTAGCCAAGTGCTGTTTTTAATCAGATTGGCTTCTGAGCCTTTCAAAAGCCCCAGCTGCATGAACAAACAACCCTTTTTTTTTTTTTTAAAAAAAAAGCACCCCCCTTCACCCCAAAAGTAAAAAAAAAAACCAAAAAACCTGGTGATCCATCTGTAAGTGATTTGACACCGTGAAGGTCAAAGGGTTAATCTTCAATTTAAACCACACTGCTGAGACAGCAAAACTCTGATTTCATCTAGTACAAGAAAACACATTCGTGCACACACACACTCCCCCACCCTCCCCCCACCACATTTTCCTTCCCAGCATCTCCAAGATAATACTGCCCTTTTTATAGCCACTTTTGACAGTACGCCATAAATAATCAGCCTTGGAGCCCTTTCCTACTGACTGGAGCCAATTAAACCTTAAGCAAGAACATACTTGAAAACACACAAAAAACCAAAACCGAGAGGTTATTTCAGGTCCCATTGTCAAGGAAGAAACATGGGAGTTGAGTTTCAGGGGGACACCAGAATATATAATGCAGCTTTGGGGCAGGGACACTTCTTTCTTTTGTTATATGTAATCACCCCTGCAAAAGTGGCTCTGATTATACCCCCACCTTCCCACACTTTAATGGCATCTCATAGAAACAGGTGGGTTTCTCTTTACATTGCCCAGCCTGGGATACTATTTCACCTCAATAACCGACCCTCTATTAGAAGTCAGTCTTTGTTTTCTCATCCAGAATTCCATATTTGCTAAGCAGGACTGATCATTTCTGGAAAAGAAAACAAACGAGCCCCAATCTCCTCCCCCCACCCCTCAATCCCCAGCAGACAAGGAAACAAGAAGACTGGCTTCCAACAACTTCGCCTCAGTACACAGGAGTTCATAAAAGACCACTGAAGCACATTATATGAACAAGATGTTTCAACTCGGATTAGCCCAACAGGGCAGAACAACACGGTTGCAAAGCATTTTTTACATAATCACAAACAAGAGAGAGTTGCAATTGGTGTTGGTGTACTGAAGATGTGTCGATAGACAGCTCTTCAAAGCCCTCCCTGATAGTCATTAAAGTGTGTTTGTATTTCAGTGTGAGTAGATTTGTGCCATTTGAATCACAGGTGTACACAAAGCAGGCTTCATCTTACATGTTAGCAGTGGATCATTCTTCTTACTCTCAAGACTTAACAGTTGTCTCCTGGATTTAGAAGAGTTCACACACATGCCATCACAAATCAACACTGCTGTGTTTGGAACATAACCCACAGACAGCAACTCTAGAGCCTGGTATCACTTATTTCAAAATAACCAGCCCTGAGTCCAGTCCATACTGGTTGTCCAGGCATCACTAGCTTTACACGTGAAAACAGTCTTTTATGCAGTATCCCCTAGAGCTGGGCTTCAAACCCCTCAATTTGGTCTCAAAAAGCAAGATTTTTTTTTGTTACTTGCCTCTCTGTTTGACCAGGCTTGTCCTTCCTCACCAAACTCCAGATTTTTCTCACCCTCCTCCATAAAGCCACGCTCCCAAATCTGCTCAAACACGCACATGGAACCACAATGCCCTAATGACATCTAAACATCACATTTTTATCAAGCTATAACAGCTTATGTAGACTGCTCCTTGAACAGAGATCTTCAGGTAGAATGTCAGTGAAGTGGCATGAGAGCAGAATGCCACCTTCTGATGTTTCTGCAAGTAGGGAACATGCTAGGAGAGCACGGTGGACAAATGTACTATAGAAGACAATCTGCTTTGGTAGATTATTTCATTCTATTGGCAGCCAAGAGGGTAACAACATGACTTATAGGGACTTAGTATGGGAAATGCAAAAGCATATTTAAAAACTGGTATTGAAATCCTAAACTTGAAATATATCTCAGCTTCACTGGTGGATCCTCTTTAATGGAAACTCTCACAGAATTTTATGAAGCAGGTTAATTTGGGACCAGATGAGAGGAGGTGTGCAGATCTGGCATATGCACTTTCAACTATTCCACATTGTGAGGAGGACAAATGCATGTAAGAATCCCTGTATTAATGTCCTGCTTCATGTAGGAGGCCGCTTCTCACACACCATAACAGGTTTCTAAATATTCTGTATTCTCCTTAAGTTTTACATGTTATCTCAGAAGAAAAGGATTACTTGTTCATCACAGTGATAGGTAAAGGAGGCCATGTTCGCGGGAAAACAGTGGCAGCCCCCTCCCGTTTTTTTGAAGGGGTAGCTTTTAGAGGAAGGTATTGGGGTTTGGTTTTATTTGGTAAACAAGACGTTTAGAGGTTTACTTTAAGAAGGGTTACAGACCTGCAAAAGAATCAGTGGGATGTGGTATTACAAATATGGAGAAAAAAAATCTTAATATTTCATTTAGATGATATTCCATTGTGTTTATTTCACTGCTTCTTGAAGCCACTTTTTTGGTACAGCTTTTTTGTCCTCCAGTTAAAAATGTTTCCCATTATTTGCCTAAGACATTCAAGGAGATCTCCATGCAAGAGCAGAATAGGAACTATTCTGCCCTTGTTTCTCCTTCTTATTCTGCCCTTGTTTCTCCTTCTTATAAGAAGCGTAAGATCTCAAATCACTTTATGAAGGACGTTGACACCATTAATTTTGTTTTGAAGAGAAAAAATAGAGCACTAGGCTGAGGGCAGCTTTCCAGGTTTTATTTCTAGACCTAGTGCTTGTATTTCCCTGTGTCTGTATTCAAACAGCATTTCCTTCCATGGCGGTGTAGCCCCATGCACACTTTCACTGGCTTGTGTACTGAAGCAGACCACTGACTCTGTCCTCTCCTCATACTAGTGCAGAAAAGTGAACTAGACAATGGTCAAGGCCAGAACTAATCTGATAAAGAAGTTGCCTTTACTATTGACCAGGTCATCAAATCCATCTGATCCATGGCATCATGTAGGGAAGCTGATGCTTAAGCTAGAACAACAGAAAGCTGACATGAGAAGAGGAGCAAGGTTGGACTTCTTGCTTCAGCAGCAAGCCTACTTAATGGGGTTTACAGAGTTGTGGCTTCACTTCTGGGCTGATTTGCTTTCCATGGTACTAATCCAGCATGGGACAAGAGCCACAGAATAGAAATGGCAGATATTCTTTGCAGTAGAAGTAAACAATTCATGGAAAGAACTGTTGCAGCCTAAAAAATGTCTTTTTCACAAGTTTCAGTAGTTTTTACATAGATACACCTCTGCCAAGACCAAAACACTCAAATATTTCAAGACAGGGACTTTTGGTGTGGTATAATTTAGAATCATAGAATAATTAAGGCTGGAAAAGACCTCTTAGATCATTGAGTCCAGCCTATGACCTACCACCACCACTCTGCTAAACCATGCCACTAAATGTGGCATCCAATCTTTTCTTAAACACCTCCAGGGACGGTGACTCCACCACCTCCCTGGGCAGCCCGTTACAGTGTCTTATCCCCCTTTCTGTGAGGAAGTGCTTCTGAATATCCAACCTAAACCTCCCCTGGTGCAGCTTCAGGCTGTGCCCTCTTGTCCTGTCACAAATTGCCTGAGAGAAGAGCCCATCCCCCTCCTGTCTACAACTTCCCTTCAGATAGTTGTAGAGAGTGATAAGGTCCCCCCTGAGCCTCCTCTTCTCCAGGCTGAACAGCCCCAGCTCCCTCAGCCTCTCCTCATAAGATTTTCCCTCCAGTCCCTTCACCAGTCTGGTCGCTCTCCTCTGGACCCGCCTCAGCACCTCAATGTCCTTCTTGAAGTGAGGGGCCCAGAACTGCACGCAGTGCTCGAAGTGAGGCCTCACCAGTGCTGAGTACAGGGGCAGAATTACATCCCTAGTCCCGCTGGCCACACTATTCCTCATAAAGGCCAAGATGCCGTTGGCCATCTGTGCCACCTAGGCCCACTGCTGGCTCATGTTCAGCTGGCTGTCAACCAGCACTCCCAGGTCCCTCTCTGCCAGGCCACTCTCCAGCCACTCATCCCCCAGTCTGTAGCAATACATGGGGTTATTGTGGCCAAAGTGTAGGACCCTGCACTTGGCCTTGTTGAATCTCATACCGTTGGCCTCAGCCCAATGATCCAGCCTCTCCAGCTCCCTCTGCAGCGTCTTCTTACCCTCCAGGATATTGACACTGCTCCCCAACTTGGTGTGATCCGCAAATTTACTAACAGTAGACTCGATCCCCTCATCTAGGTTGTCAATAAAGATGTTGAATTTAGCTGCCATGAAGGACAGAAAACCCAGGAGAGTGACTCCATGAATTTGGCATCTATTTTTTTCAGATGTTTCAAGTAAATTCTTACAATTTTCTCAGTCTCATAACTATTGTGGCACAGGTTTATGATTTTCCTAAGCTTCATTATGTTAATTTGTCCCTCACAAACTATTCAATCCTCAGAATCACTACTGCACAGAAGCATCAGGGATGAACACTTTGCCACCTCCATGCAGCAGCAACACAATGAATATTTTCAAGCTCCTTTCCAAAGATGGAAAGAAGCCCCTTTTGCCCACTATCCTGACTGTAACTAAAGAGGACTAGACTTGTGAATACAATAAGTCAACATAAATCTGGAAACACATAAAACCATTTCCTATTGCAGCTGCTGCTTTTTAAAGGGGATGTCCTTAAGAGACTGTCTGTCCGAGGCGCTAGCATGAATGCTTCAATGAGCTACAAGGAAAGGCGTTTTACAGGAAAAGTGTCCTTGGCAGCAACAGTACATTAGTGAAGCCTATTCCATGAACTGTGATGAACTGAAAGCCAGAATACTGATAAACAAACATTAAAAAAAAGCAAGACTTTTACTGGAAGGAAATGAAGGAGGGACACAATTGACTCAACCTTTATTCCCTCCCCATAATCAATCCATAATACATGTTTCACACTGTAAGCACACAGATATATACAGCACCCCAGATGTCCAAAATTTTTTACTCCTACCAAGCCCTTGAAAGGGGTGATCAAGTGAGTATCAGGACATGTAATACACCTCAAAGAAAATGCTGTGCCCCTGACATAGCTTCTTGAATCCTTGAGCATGTTTAACACATGAATAGGATTCACTTTTTGACCTGATAAAGATGTGCCATTAATATTCCTCAAAAAAAAGAAGGAAAAAACCCAAAAGAACATGTTCATCATATGTATGTTGTACGTAGTCTGGTACATTCCTATCACACATACAGAAGGGTACACTTTTCTACCCTCTTGATCTCACTGGCAATTTCTGACTTTGCTTCATGGCTTCCAGATTGTTAACTGTCAAATTCTCATCCCATCTTAAGTAGAAGGATTAAAATATGGCCTTAAGAGGCATTATTAGAGCAAAATAAGAATAATGGCATATGTGTACATAAAACCATCATTCTTTCTTTAATGACTAATACAAGTATTAGCAGTAAATTGTTGGGATTTTATTTATTCATTGAAAACAAAAATACTTGCACACTGGGAGCAGTTCTGACTCATTGCTGAAGGCTGTTTTGGCTGCCAGGTGGCTGGAGCCATATTGTGCTACGACAAAATATGCTTTAGCTTAAAAAGACTAGAAAGTCACAGTCCCCAAGGCAACAGAGGTTACAGAAGGTGTCCCCCGCTGCAGAGAGAAATGCAGGCCAATGGAAGTCAAATACAAGTCTTTCCATCTGTGACTCCTAATGACCAAAGAATAATGCATGTGTAAAAAGCAGCAGGGGAAAAAAAGATGGTTACAGAGAAAAAAAAAAAAAAGAGAGAAGCTTAGTGGCATGATTTCTCCTGGTGACACAGAGAGGAGGACAAGATCTTCCTTGGGGATCTGCATCCTTCTGGCTGGTAAACACCACGGCTCTCCTACATGCAACTAAACTTGTGGCAGATGGAGGCGTCATCTCAAGCACTGCTTCCTTTCTCAAAGCCTCCTCCATCAGGTTTTGCGAAGCATGATAAGCAATACGCGTGTTTACAGAGAGAGGATACACAGAGGTGGATGCAGTAGGAGGGATGCGAGGTGCAGGAGACCCCCAAAACCCATTCACATAGAGGTACCAGTCAGAGCAGCAAATGGCGACATTTATAGGCCCAAACCTCCTGCAGGCACAGCTGCGCAGGTGAGCCCTTTCTCAACTTTCCTGTAGTTCAAAAAACAAACATGCAGCCACTCACGCCTTCCTCTCCAGAGACGGCAGGAAGGGGAAGCAGACAGATGCCATGGCAACAGCCAGCTGACGGCAACCTGGGAAGGGCAACCACCGGCCACCACGTTCCCAGGCCCCCAGCCCTCCCCTCCTGCACCCCTGGGGGGCATGCTGGTTCATTTTCCATAAATACAGTAAAGAAGGGTCTTAAAAATTCATAAAGTCTCACTTGATACCACTCTCTACCTGCAGCACAGGGTCTGGGGGGATTCTCCCCCATGCTGTGAGGGGGGACAAGGGTACAGGAAACAATGCCCTTTCCTTGCCTTGGTGCCCAGGAGAAGACACCCCCCCCCCCAGAGCCACAGTTGCAGGCAGCAAGCACAGCTCCTGTGTGTTACCCGCCAGAGCTGTCCCCCAGCGCACCCTATTTACCACCTTAGCAGCACAGGCCATGGGATGGACTGATCCTTATTTGCCATTGATTCCCTCACTGTCAGAAGGGAGGTGCTCCCAAAACTGCTCAATGCACAGGAGACACCCCCTAGTGATTAAAGCGTACATCAGAGTTTTGTAAAAAATAATATTTTTCAAGTTTTAATGGGAAGATATCCTGGTGGGGCAGGGGCAGGTGGGTGCGCAGTGCCCTGGCCTGGGCACAGGGCTACCCGGCTGTGAGGGGTGCCTGAGTGAAGGAGGGCAGGAGGGCGGGCAGGCAGGTGCAGCACTGGAGCCTGCGGGCTGAGCAGCCTCTCATCAGCAGCTCCGATGACTCAGAGGCTAAATTTAGCCAGCGATATAAACACAGTAAACACTGCCCAGCACAGCCGCTCTCACGCACAGCCATCTCAGCCTGCTCCACGGCTGCGGGTTCTTCGTGGCTCTCCTCGGCTGGTGGCTGCAGTCTCCCATCGCTAGCATCTGGTCAGGCGTTACAGCAGCAAAAACCTAATTGGGGTTAATAGAAGTTGCCTAACGGCTTTTATTTTTAGATCACTATTCTTTCCACTGTGGTACGGTCCTCAAAAAGACTACTTTGCCATTGGCAAGGGTAGCTACCAAGGAGAAACAAAAAACCAACAACCAAACAGAGACTAACTATAAAAGGTTAGTGGGGCATTCCTTCTCAATGGCTTGAAACGAAGGAGGACTCTGCAATTGGGTACTTGCTTTCTTGCCATTCCACCATAAGATTTAATTGAGGAAAATACAAACATGCACACTTCTCACCATAAATATCAGTCCAAACATCTCATCAGCTCTCAGAGAGTGCAGTATGTTAGTGAGATCAGAGAGGACTGGAGGCAGAACAACTGGGTTCCAGTCAGCAATCCTTGCATGATCTCAGACAAGTTATAACCTCCATTTCCTAGTCTCCCACACTAAAAAAGAAGTAGGATATTAGAGCAATTATTTCTTAGTTGAAAAATAATTTCTCAGCTCTCACACTGCAACAAGCAGAAAGAATGTTACCACTGACACAGCCAGCACAGTGCTGGGAGAGCTGAGGAAATGCAGAAGAGCCTGCAGAGACTACTGGAGTTGTACAAGAGAAGCACCAGGACTGAATGCTATTTACATCACATAGCAATATTACAGGTAGAAATACTGAAAAACAATTCACTTGTACTATCCCAAAGAATTATTTTGTGCTCTTTAACATGGGCAATCTTGGTGTTTTGAGATTGTAGTCTCACTGCCTTAAGAGGCTGCAGTCCTGCATCCAGTGGGGTGAAGGATTCACATCGTGCCACTGCACAGAGCTTGCACAGCTCTCCTGCCACCCAGCTCCCTCATCCCCTGCCCAGTTCCTCTACCAGAGCTAGGCAGGAAGTTTTTCTTCTTAACATTATCCTCTATTTTAAGCAGGAAAAAAAACGTAATACATTTAAATCATTTGTCAGCTGAAAACATAGAGAAGAAGGATTAGGCTGATGCAAAAGTTCTGTGTTTTTTATTAAACCGATACAGAATGGTTGTATGTGACTGTTACATCAAGAGTTCACAGGGCCCAGCCTCCAACAGCAGCAGCCTTGTGTGGCTACCTGAGGAAAAGCAGAGGGCAAGTATGTGCAATAGCTCCCCCAAATACTCCTTCAGCATCTACCTAGTTTGAGCTTAGGACTTCTGAAGTCAGATCTGGTTTCTGTTTATTTAATGTCTCCTTCAGTGGCCATAAACTTGTCCCGATTCTCCTTTAACCGAGATAAAGCATTGCGATGCTCAATGTGCCTTGACAAGATGTTCCACAGAGCTACCTACTGCATGAAAATCTACCTCATTTACTTTGAGCTGGCTCCCACTAGCTTGACTTGATTTTGCCTAGTTCTTGTACTGGGAGAAATCAGTCTATCCATCTCCTTCATGTCAATTTTGATTTCTGTTTAATATTCTCCCACTCCTCCTTGCTTTGTGTCTTTTTTTTTAGGCTTAGCAGTCGTAGCCCATTTTGGGGTGGTTTTTTTTTATTTTTCACATGGAAGTTTCATCATCCTTCTTCCTTTCTCTGAACCTTTTCCAGTTCTATAGCTTCATTTTTGGAAGAAGGAAACCAGAACTGTATGCAACATTCAAGATATGAGAGAAAAATGGATTTATACAGTGGCGTAAGTATGTTCTTGTTCTCAGTTTCTTTTCTTAACATACCAAAGAATATAATTTCAGATCAGAGGTGAAAGGGTCCAGCAAGTTTCCATTAACCTAAATGTCATCAGCTCCACAGGCAGCAGGATTTCAGAACAGAGGCTAGGCAAGGGGTAGCAGGTTGCTGTGTCATTTGTATACCAAGGGGAAGATGCACTTCCAAGCCCACCTCCTCCTTTATCGTCATTTGTCAAAATGGAAAAAACCCCCTAACAACATTAAGCAAAAAATCTGTCTCCACTTCCTCTTACCAAGATTCTGACTCCAATGACTGTGAGAACTCCTCTTCCCCCTATGACACCCTCCTTTCCTCAAGCCTAGGATCCCAGTTCCATAGCCCTGCAAGAACTTTGCTTCACCTCTCAAATCTTCCCAGCCTCACACCCACCCTACCCTCTAAACTCGGCATACTCCCTGCCCTCTAAACCGGGCTCAGTCACTTCAGAAGTTCTGCATCTCGCACCATGCTCCTGCACCCTCAGTGGGTAATTCAAGTCCTGAACCAATGGGCAACCCACAGGTGAGCTAAAGAGGAGACCCACTCCTTTTCGCAGCAGCAGCAGCAGGCACCCCCAAGCACTAGCCAGCAGAGAAGACCCTGAAATATATTGACTAAGGAAATGAATGAAAGCACTTACCCCAAGTCTCAAAGAGACTGCAGGTGTAAGTGAAGCATGGAGCTGCTGGTGCTACAGGCTCAGCTGCAGGACAGTTTGGAAGTCTCTGCATTACATTGTTAGGAAGCTTTTCTGAACATTTTTCCTAAGATGTAGTCATCATAAAGGACAGTTTCCTGCAAACAATTCATGTTTACAAAAGCAACTGTTAAAATATTCCTTGAGTGTCCTCAATAAATGATTATTTACTGAGGATGGAGAAAAGCCTGATGGAGTTTGGGCCAAATGACACACACGTAGCGCTGTGCACCCACTCTCACGCCAGTAAGTTTCGAGGAGACACAGGCACCCTGTTGCATAAGCAGAAGTGTCTTGGGGGAGGCCTCAATAACTCTCATGAGAGAAAAAGGAGAAGAAATATGCAAAGCATAGTAAGTTTCACTTTCTAAGGAAAATAACATTTCCTCCTGGACATTTTCAGTGTCATTAACTTGCGGCAAACATGTACATGCTTAGTCTGTCCACAGCCACTGCGGATGCATATATTCATGTGCCACAAGCTGCTTGAGCCTGTTATGGTGATGGCAAGAGAGTTACTTGCTGAACCAATTTAGGAATTTAGAGAAATGAAGTTTTCTATAGCTAGACCCACAGAGGCTTTTTTGAGCATGGTCAGCATATCTAAATCAACTCCAGGATTCCTGATGTGTTGGAAAGGGGCTTTGTTGTTGTTTGTAATGCACTTATTTACTCAAGAAAGCTCAGCTCTGATTCAGCATCTGGTTCTCATTGAGGCTCAGTTTTTTTTAAACCAAGCTTTCCAGATGGGTTGACTGAAGCACAAGGAGGTCAAGAGACTTGTCTGAGGTCATACAGCAAGTCAGTGGCTCGGCTTGGACCCAAGCCCAGAACTGTTGAAGGCTACCACTCCTTGGCTCTTAAAGAGACAATTTTATCTCCTGTAAAGTGATCTTATCACCATGAAGAAGAGATGTGATAAAAGCCGTCCCCTCAAAGCTGCAGCCTGCTTAGAAACAGTTATTTTATTTGGAAAAAGCCGTAGTGTTCCAGTGTCTCAATGGAGCAGGTCAAACTGAAGGGGTGTGATACTGATATAGCATCATGCACCCCACTCCTGTATAACCCCCTACTCCTATGGGGTGACTTTATGCTGCTGCTGCTGCCATCCCTGGTTGTCTACTCCCCATCTAGCAGTATGTCATGTTGTGAAATACACCGTTGGTTCAGCACAGGTCAAAGTCCTTTCTCAAGGTGAAGAAACTCAAGTGCACTCAGGACCTGAAGCAGAGCCCAAGCACTTGTTCCCATGGCCTGGACACATGGGGCACAGGCAGTGCATCCCAGCCGGCAGATCCCCTAAACTCAGCTCTGTTCTCCATAATCCTAGTACGCTCTCTTTAAGCTCAGCCCACAGATGTCATGGAAAAGGCACGGTTGCTTCAAACTAAGGAGGCAGCAAGGACTAGGTTCTCCTGCCGAAAGCTACCCTTGTTTTCCAGACGTAGGATGAGAAAAGGACAACAGAAGAAACATTGCCAGAAGCTACACAGCCTCAAGACAGGTAAGAGGTACTAAAGAGCTCAAGAAAACATAGATGGGTCTCACACATCATTCTGCTGAGCCCTTGGCAAACTGGTTCAACCTGTAGCAGGCTCTGCCATTTAGGGCTGCAGAGCACTGCTCAAGTCCTTCCTATAATAAATTCAGCATCTTAAGGAGATGAAAGCTGCAGAGTGTTATTGCTCTAGCACTGTTCTAAGGATGAAAAAGCCAGGTTTTGAACTACTGTATTCTGTTTAATATATTAATAGGAAATTAAATCCTGAAAATGTTGTACATGCCAAAAGCAAGTATAGCTGCAGCCAACTTTCTTACTCTTACAAGATGCATACCCAAAAATCTTTTGTATAGCCAAGAACCACAGAGCAAATACCACATAGCTCCGGAAGTCCAAGGAAGAGATAACAGTGACTCTCCAGGGTTTCCAGTCTGGGATGGGGCTAGACCCATGCATGCAGCTGAGTCCAATGACAACTCAGTGACGTCAACCTCAGCAGCTATTCCCTACTCAGTTCCTGTCTCAGGCAGGGATGTACATGAACCAGTGGCCTTTGCGTTAACACATCCTCACTGCTGTGGCAGCAAAACGGAAGTTATAGCCTGAACTGCTGGAGAATCTCACAGAACTCTAGAGCTACGAGAGGGCAACTTGTGAGCTAGCGGGTGCACTCTTCCAATGTGGAAAGCCTTTCCTAACTCCCACTGCAAAGGCACATATGTCTTCTTTTCCCAGGTTCAGATAAGATGTTTTGTAGGCTCCAAAAAGAGGCACAGTTTGTTGAAAACCAGGCTTGTTCTCTCTCAGGACTTCACAAGACTACACTGGTGTGACTTGACTAACTTTGTGGTATTCTAAATCTGATGCAAGACACCACTTTGGACAGTTGGTTTTGACCAAATGTTTGACACAAGCAGGAATGGGGCATCCAAATCAGGGACTAGTTTCACAGCAAGATAAATGACAGCCCAGTTTTCCACATCTTAGAGACTGCCCCCTCCAAACCACAACACATTGTGAACCAGTTCACATGTCTCCAGGGACAGGCCTCTTGCTTTTTCACCAATAGGCTGGGGGCAGTCACAGTGCACAGGACAGAGGGGCTTTTGCATGGAGATGCGTGCCAAAAGCCAAAGGAAATCCTCCATGCGGGGCTGGGAGGGAAGCAACTGCGCACGACAACAAAACAGTGGTGCCTCGGACACTAGTGTGTGGCTCAGAACTCTGTTTTCCTGACAAACAAGGAAGAATCTCTTAGCGGGTCCAAATGCCAAGGCCTATCCCAGGGTCAGGCTAGTGAGAACCACTGGCTGAACCATTCTGTCCTCGGGTTAAGTTTTCAGGTTGGGTTTTTTTTGTTGTTGTTTGTTTTGTTTTCAAATTTAAATGGCTGAGCGGCTCCCTCCCTTCCCCTCTACAACTTGTTGCTCTTCCAGTTCAAACAAAGACAGCAGAGCTCCTCCTCCGCTGGCCGCGCCGCCGGGCAGAGCAGCCGGCCGGGCGCCTTTGTTTACTAACCCTTCAGGGTCCGTCTCGGATCGGCCCGGCTCGTCACAGTTCAGTTCGGCCCGGCCCGGCCCGTCAGAGTTCAGTTCATTTCAGTTCGGGTCGGCTCGGCTCGGTTCAGCCGGCAGCGCGCTGGGCTGGCGTCGCGGGCTGCGGGCCTGTGCGTGTCAGCGGGAGCCCCCGCGGCAGCCGGCGCTGGCTGCTCGGCACTGGGCAGCCAAGAGCCCGGGCCACGGCAGCTCGGCGGGGCCGGCTCGGGCTGGCGTTCCTGGGTGCGTTGCCAAGGCGCAAACATCAAATGGGTCCGCTCCTCCCCCTCCCGCTCCGCCTTGAGATGAACGGAGTCAAGTTACAACCAGTTCCACCACTTCTCTCCAGAGCTCCTCTAGCGAGACGTGGAACCTCCCATTCCTCCGAGAACCTGGCTAGAGAGGGGCGTCTTCAGCTACCGCTGGCACAAAGGTGGTACTGGGAAGAACCCCATTCAACCACACACAACACGTTAAAAATCTCACGGTAGCTCGTTATTGCGGCAGTTTGCTAAAAGACATTCATAGCCCCATCTACATTCCTACAAGCTAATCTTCCTGTGACAGTGTCTTTAATCCTGCTTTTCAGAGATGTAGAGTCTCAGAATTTCCTCATCTCTCTGATGACACAGAGAGAACCAAGTTTGCCCAGCCACAAGCCACATTCTCTGCCAAGGACAGAGAGCCTCACCTTTGAGAAGAATTGCAACAGATCCCACAGTTAACAGGGTACCAGCTCACCTGGAGCAAGATAAGCTTTCTGTCCCTCTCTTAAGTCTGCAAGAGTGTCAGCTTTTTCTTATGCAAGCAGCTACATACTCTCCTTGTCAGGTTTGCACAGAAGTGGCAAAGTGCTGCCCACTGCCTAATGCCTGCCACCACTGCCAAGCTCTGCATGGGCTTGGATTTCCACTTCCTCTCTACTCAACAGGGAAAGGAGGGCAAGGAAGAAAGAATCAGGGACTTTAGGGGTGCTTTATTTTGTTTCCTTGAAGAGCAAGGTGTTTGGTTTTTTTAAGAAAAGAAAGAAAACAAAATCAAGATTCTGGAGTGTGCTTTTTAGAGCTGATGGCATCTTACATCTGTCTTTTTTTGTGAGGAAGTTAGTCACAAGTCTGAGACACTAGCTAGGGCTGTCTGACACAAGGGTCGCTAGTGAATCTAGCATGACCTAAATATACTCCACAACATTTCAGAGAATTACTTCTACGCAACAAGGAGTGTCAGAACAGACTCCAGGCTTCTTGTAATCTCAAAGATGAGGAGCTGATATAAGCTACAGATAACCACTTGGGTGACAGAAGAAAAGACACCATTGATGAGAAGAGTGAAGGAGTAAAAGTTGTAATAAAAAGCAAAGGGGAGATCTCTAGAGAAAGCCTCAGTGACCCCATTGCTGATGAACTGGAAGAGCTGGAATAGTGGGAGCTAATGCAGAACAGCTACCGTCCCAGGCAGTAAATACAATCCCACACACTCTCTTCCCACCACCTGCCAGTCTTTAAGAAGAGCCAGCAATCTAGCATAAGCAAAATCCATCAGGACACTGCTGCCATTTATCACTGCTGTCAGTCTGCTGCCTTAGACAACAGCCCGCTTAGCTGATGCTTGGAGCCAGTCTTGTAGAGCACCACTCTTGGCTAGCTAACCCCCCACCTTCCCCTTCAGAGATCCTACCCTCTGTATGTGGAGCCGGTGGAACTGGTCGGCAATGCACTGCAACTTCCGTGCAATCTGCACCTCGGCATGCGCTTCCCGCTGACCTTCCTGAGGCTCCTCTTGGAGGTGCGGATCCAATGCAAAGCCAACTGGAGGGACGTGTAAACGGTAACCAGCATGGCCTACAAAACAGAGATCAGAAGAGTCATTCATCCAGCACAAAGAATAGCTCTTCTACTCGGTACAATTTATGGAAGAAAGAGATGCACTTAATCAAAAAATTTTGTCTCATGTTAAAGTCTAGCTCCTGAAGCCCAACAATGACTGTGTACCATAAACATGCAGTAAAACATTTGCTCAGCTTTTAAGTAGATTTATAATGATTAAGCAGAGCATTGTGTTGCTTCCCATAATCAAATGACTGGCAGGATCTTAGACTTGGTTCCTTTTGCTTTTTTATAGTTCAGCCAAGTGCTGATTTTTTTTTTTTTAATGACAGTTTTGCAGTTTTACAAGATCTCTGACTCAGGTTGTCTCCCATTAAAGATTGCTGTATCTTTTCTGTCAGACTTTTCTCAGTTCTCTGGCATTTAGTGGGATGGATTTGAATTAAAGCTGAATCGGATACACAAAGCTATGTGGTGTCCCATACGTTACTAGTAAAATACTGGATGGACATGCTACTCATTCAACAACTTTTAACTTCAGTAAGGAGCCTAAAAGCTGTCCCACTACATGTAAATTTTTGCATTTCCCTCTCTCCACTGAAAACTTCTAGGAGTCTTCCTATGTGGATGAGACCGCTAGAATTTTAAAATTGTAGGCAAATCGCAGGATACGAGGTATGGTGAGCACTTAAACATCCAGCAGTGAAATAAAATGTGACAGAATAAAGCCAAAAAGGAAAAGAGTGGGAGTATCAAGGACAGTGGAAGCAATGAGCAAGTGCTTGGTTCTTGCACTGGACAAGCAAGGGTAAGAAAATTAAAGCTGTCTTTCGTGAGGGAGCAGGACCAAAGCAAAATAATTTCTGTCCTTTAATAAAACACCCTAATGAAAGAAACCTTGCTTGATTGGGGAAGTTGCTAAAGGGACAGTTTCCTTGCTGAAAAGCTGGTGACACTGGAGTGCTCTTACCATAGAAGAGTCTCCGGGGCTCTTCAGTGACTCCACAAGGCAACATAACATCCTGACTGGAAGAGGATGGGCTGAGTGTTTGAGTTGCCTTGTCCTGCTGCTCAGGATGCCTGATACCGGGACCACAGCAATGTGTGAGGGGGAATAGTTGAAACCTCCCCAGAAGGCAGCTGTAGGACTGGTTCTGTATGAAAATGCCAGTTGCAGTCATCTCACCAGGCTGACCTGCAAGTCCAAAGTCATCAGAGTGAAACACGTCATCGTCCAGCCCATCCAGGCTAGAATAGTCCTCTTCCAGGTAGCTGGGGCGATCCATTGCTCCTGCAATAAAGGGACATTTGAGGAAACAGCTAAGACACAGCAAGAATGTTGTTCAGGAGAAAATGCCTTCTTCTCCAAGAGTAAAGCACAGCTCTTTCTTCCATGCCTGCCTCCCTCCCTCCCAATGCTGCCCATCTGCATGGGCAGGAGAGACAAGCAAGAGTGGTGAAGGTCAGGGATTTATGGAAAGTCTTGCAGTACTGGGCCAGAGAGACACAAAGTTCACACACGTCTGAAAGACCACCCACAGATCCAATTCCACAACTGATCAGAAGGAGAGAGCAAACCCCCAACCTCAGCACATAGAAACTGAAGACATTGTTTTAAGAAGTAACCCCAATCCTTCAAATTGCCCTGCGCCAATCAGCTTCTTTGGGGCCTGCTTTGTTTTGGCCTGCCATATTTGAACGTTATGGTATTCACTTTTTTCCATCTATTACTTGATGAAGAAGAGCTCCTGAAGTCACAAGGTTGCAAGGCCAGACTTTGAAGAAACCCCAATGGTTGCAAAACTCAAAAGCTGGCAAAGCCATTTCTGTGAAGCTCTCTATGACTCCTCCCTGTAAAGCCCAACTTTCAACTTCTCATTTCCCAAACTTGGCAACACAGTCACTTCATTATCTCTTTTACCCTCTAACCTACTTGCACTGTGAGTGTATTAGTTCACCCTACTACTAAATAAAAAACATTGCTGGTGTCAGTGCTTAAAGGAGGACTTCTGTAGCTATCATGATGTCCCTGCAGGGGTGTTGCACGAAATGACCTTTAGAGGCCCCTTCCAACCCAAGGCATTCTACGGTTTTATACCATAGTAAATGCTCCTGAGCTCTGTTGCAGCATGAAGTTGGACGAAGATGATGGTTAAAAAAACCCAAACCAAAACACAACAATAAAGCCTAAACCACTGTTTCAAAGCTCGTTGCAAACATATAGTAATTAGAAGTAAATTTACCAAAAAAGGCAAGCCCCTTTACTGTTACCTGTGCATCTAACCCAATTGGAAGACAGTCTCCTAAGAGATCCATCTCCAGGATTTTCACCCAGTTCCAAACAAGGCAGTGAAATTCAACTCTTCATGTCTCTTCCTTTGCTCTGGTTTGCGAAGCATTTAACAGAACGGAAGACTAGCAAGAGGAATTTCAGGCCTGAAGGAGACATTAATAACAATTTTGTAAGGATGTGTTCAGCGCTCCCCTTGGTGCTCCCATCTCCCCCCAGGTGAGCAGCGCTCGCAACACCAACATGTTAGAGGAGACAAAGGGAAAGAGCAGCGCAGAAACTATTTGTGCAGGGCTCTAATTCAGGGGCACTACGGTTATTTAAATTGTTGTACCTCAGCAGTTCACTCAGCCCAGCCACTACTCCCAAAGAAGAGTTTGCAGCATAGGTACCAGCACCACAGCTGGTCCAGCTCCACTGGCTAACAGCAGCACTGCTTTGGCACAGCACACATAACGCATCTATGGCTTAGAGTAGCACACCGAAAGGAGCACATACAGGCCCCAAGGCACATGCATGGATGATCTCCTGCCAGCCCTGCTGCTAGATCGCCAACCCCTGACAGAAAGGCAGGGCAGTAACATAT